>CATIWR010081533.1:0-19673 GCA_949677035.1 Omphalea diandra
ATTCAACAATAATGAATATTTAATTTATATGGATTTTAACACATAAAAAAACATTTAAGCGATTATAAATGACATAAAATCATTGAATAGTGATTATAATTAAATATAATATTTTAAATAACTCAGCAAATTGCTACTGTAATTAAATTGTAAAATTATTATCCAAGATATATATGCTTTTCTTTCAATATTATATCATACAATTTACAAAAAAATTTTATTTATACTCTGTACTTTTAATATTGCACCTTTAAAAATGGGAATATATATATATATATATATATAAAGCCGAAGGAAAAATTACTGATGTGGCGAAATCTCTTGAATTTCGCAAATTATATGTATATGTATATATTGATGTGAAAAAATCATAGTTAAACTTTGTCCAACCCATTTGATAAGACTCTATATAACTCTAAATTCTAATTCTTTTAATGACAAATTATTTATACCAATTGAATTCCTGTTTATACATACCATATTGTTTTTTGTGTGTTCAATAATTTTCTCTTAAACTTCTACAGTTATTAAATATTCAATAACAAATTGATTCATATTATAATTATATGTCTTTTTAACAATTTTAAACTATACATCCTTTTTTCAATATAATTCACAATAACAAATTACTATGTATAAAAATAATAAATAAATAAATATTAAAAAATTAAATATAATATTTGAAATAATAGACAATATGTAAAATTCACTGTGCCAAATATATTATTGATATTGAACATTTTACTTTATATTATTCAATGAATATAATAAATAATAATACTACTAAAAAATTACATAAATATACTTTAAAATGCAAAAATAATTAAAAATAATTTTAAACCACACATGAAGCACGGGATGCCGACTAATTCATATATATGTTTCTCTTATCAACATTGTATTTTCTATTATCGATAATTGATTTAGCAAAAATGAGTAAGAACTAAAATTTTGTGAATAATAGAAAAAACAATATGGTCAAGTAATTCTTTTAGCACATACATTTCTTTTTTGTCTTTGTCACACAGGAAAAGATAGCATGGACTATTGTTTTGAATCAACTAAAAATCTTAATTAAATAATATGATGATATTTTTGTAAATAAGTGGACTCTTTTCATTTTCTGAGTATAAGCCTTTAAGCAGAAGATTGAAATATCAATCGCTAAAATCTCAAACATTAAGAATAAATAAAATATCATCAAACACTTTGAATCAGTCAAAAAAAAAAAAAAAAGAAGAAGAAGCAAAACAACTAAAATTGCTTGTTCTCCTCAAATAGTAATGCATTTCTCATGACTTACCAACGCAAGTTCCATAAAATTGTTGAAAAAAAAGCATTAATAAATTTATTAGGAAGTCATTTTGGGACTTATATTTGAGTGAGACTGGTTACTTTATTGTAAATTAATACATTCTCTAATCCTTAATGGGTAGATTATCAACCTTTCCTCTCTCGCATACTCTACTGTAAAAAGGAGGTCTTACTCAATCTCTGTTCTAAATATTCTAATACTATCAACGGTGAGGAGTAAATTTATTTTAAGAACATTATGTGCAATGCAAACTCGGATTGCATTTTCTCTACTTTTATTTCTACTGTTTACATTATTATTTCTTTTCTACTTCTGTTTCTATTTTTATTATTGTAAATATTCTGTTTTATGTATTTCAGCTTCTGTTTATATATATATATACACTTGATTCCATTCAATCATATTACACTTGATTTTCTCTTTAAAATGACGTTCTTTTTAGTAAGTCTTATTTCATTCACTTAAGAAGACTGATAAAAAATTTAAAAACATAAATAATACTCTCATTTGGGTATTAAAAATATCATTCAAATAAATTTATTTCAATTATTGGATCACTTTGTTTGTTCATATTTATTTATTTATTCTTATATTTTAAATATTGCATTTTTTATAATTTTTTTAGTTATCAATGAATAGATTAAGCTTGTTTATATAATTCCGTTTTTTTTCATTATCTTAGATCAATAAACTTGCTGAGATATATTAATTTATATTCTAATATATTATTATTAGTTAAAGATTTTCAATTTTATAATTTTTAAATATATATAATTGCTTGTGCATTATTGACTAGTTTGAACATTCCATTAATATGAATAATTTTTAATATGCATATAGTTCATAGATAAAATTATAGGTGGATGTTAGCTAAAGAGAATATCAGACTTCTTTAATAAAAATTTAAATCTCATGAAGAATTACTAAATTAAATAATGAAAATGATTATTTTCATTCAATATTTTCAATATTTAAAGATAAAATAAATAATCAAAATAATAAAAAGCTAATTATTATTTCAAGTTAAATTAAATAATCAATTTTTTTCCTATCTTATCATGAAGTTTTAAAATTTACTTTTTAGTAGTTAATTAAGAAAAAAGAAGTTGATATGATTTTTTTCTTCAATTCATATAATTTTTAATTTTGAATTATTTAAAATATAAAACAATACAAATTACATTGAGCAAGATTTAAGTTCAAAATATTGTTTATTTTTATAAATGATAATTATTTGTATTTTTATATAGAATTTTTAATTGAACTCCGGAGAAAAATTCTATCCATCACTGTTTGAGTTGCTGTAAAGCAGATTAGAAATCAACTGATATTTGCAATGGACCTTTTGCTGCCGTATACAGTTTGACAGCTGCTGACGTATGAAGCTGAGTAATTTCAAGAGTTGTTTCACCAATAGTTCAATGATAAACATAAACAACTAAATTTCCAAATGAAATGAAGGAAATGATGCAATTGAGCTCAGTTACAACTGCTAATGACGTTACAGAAATCAGACAAGAAAACAAAATAAGTATTTTCAGCACTGAGTAGGACCTATCAACATACAATAATCTGGTACTTGAGTATGCCTATTTTCAAGGTACATATTAAAAAATAATAATAATAAAAACTGCTGAAAATAAAAGAAAGGAAATGGATTTATATGAATTCAGATCATGAACTTCTCCATGGAAAATCCATTACATCTTTGCATTAGCTTCACCCTTAATTGGAACACAATCATTCCAATAGAATAAAGAAGCTCAGGATGCAGCTCAAAATGGAACAATAGAATATCTTCAATTTTGCCAATGAATGTTCAGAAGCACAATTGTTTTACAGACTGCATCACACTATATGGTACCTTCTTCTTCCCTAAAAGAGGCAAGGCTACGATCCTTTCTCAACCATTCTCACATTCAAGTAACTTAAACTGTGCTTCCAATGTACTGTCTCATTTAGTCAGCTTGAGTCATTTGACTTGGAAGTCATTTGACTCAACAAACTAAAATACTAAGCTAATCACTCTCCCAATTCTCATCCACTTCTTTAGGTGTCTTCTTCTTTATTTCTTGCTTCCCATCTTTCTTCAGCTGGTAATCCTCATTTTCACCACTACCCCCAAAATTATGTTTCCATTTACTGCCCGCTCTCAAGTCTTCTTCACTGTCTGATTTCCACATTGCAACTTCGGAATCACTCGTCATATCTTCAGACCCAGAATCCTCCTGAGCTCTCTTTCTCCTGGAACTAGCTTCAGCATTTTGCATGAAAGAACTTCTTTTCTGATCTCGCCCTGCGCTTTTAGATATTTTGAATTCATTAACCACTTCATCATTTTCACTAGCGTCAATCTTAAGATCATTTCTCCCACTCATCTTATTTCTCATCATAGGATAAATATCCTCTTCTTCACTGCCGCTGCTCCTGAAATTATGACCTACTTCTGTGCTTGATGTTCTCAAGTCATGTTCTTGTTCAGAATCTGATTCCCACATTGCATTTTCTAGATCACTCAACATTTCTTCTGATTCATGTCCCTTGTTCATGAAACTGTGACTTCTCTCTGCTGCTGATGCTCTCGATTCACTTTCTTCCTCTGAATTTGTCTCCAAATTGTCGTTTTCAATATCACTTACCATATACTCTGATTCAGAATCTTCTCCAATTGCCTCCCTTTCAAATTTAGCTCCTGCATTTCTTCTGAAATCCTTCACATTGTAGCCCCTATCAATCAAATCCTTCTTCCTGTGTATCCCTCTAGATCTATTGCGAACACTGTGCGCTTCATTGGAATCGCTATCACTCTCAAGATTATTATCATCCCTCACATCATCAGAATCCCAATTATCATCACTCTCAGACATGCCACTATCATCATCTCTACCACCAGTCTTCCGCTTGTCATGTGTATCCTTCCAGTGCTTTGCTTCTCTATCCTCTCCACCATAAACTTCATCTCTATACATTTCCGATCTTCTAAACCTTCCACCAAAATCTTCTCTGTTCCAGTACCTAATCTTGCCAAACTCTTCTTTCTCTGCAGCTTCTTCTTCAGCCCACTCTTCATCAGCTGCTTTCTCTATGCCAGCTATAAAATCCAGATCCTCCTTATCACTACCAGTAGGCTCCAGATGTTCCAAATTATCACTGAACTGTGGTATTGGCTGTTTGTCCCCTTGGAAGACATAAGGACTTCCACTCTTCTGGTCAATAGCACTGAAGAATGATGATGCCACTCTCTGGATGCTAGCCATGGCAACTGGATCCTCAGGGTTTACACCCATACGCCGGAGCTTCTGTTCTGTTTTCTTAATGTTTAACTTCTGAGATTCAAGAGCTTGCTCAAATCTGGCTTTAAATAATGCCTATAAAAATGATGAAAGTCATCAGAAGGAAATGTACTTCTCCTATTACAGATATACCCCATCTAAACTATGTGTCTATGGATATACAAAATCCTATAAATGATAGGAAAACACATATCAAAACCACATGCAAATTGCCATATTCTCATTGTCAATCGACCTGGGGTAAAGATATATGATCACAATTAACAATGGGGAAAAGTTCTCTTTTAATACAGCTAAGCTGCTTACACTTTGATGTGAGCTGCAAAAAATTGGTACACGAATAGTGGTACAAAGTCTATGCCAATGAGGTAGCATGGAATAGAATGCAATCCATATAAATCCATTATTAGAAGAGGCTAAATATATATATGTGTGTGTGTGTATAAAATTAACAATGGGAAAAGTTCTCTTTTTTAATACGCTAAGCTGCTTACACTTTGATGTGGGCAGCAAAAAATTGGTACATGAATAGTGGTACAAGGTCTATGCCAATGAGGTAGCATGGAATAGAATGCAACCCATATTTGCAAAATCCATTATAAGAAGAGGCTATATATATATATATATATGTCTGTGTGTGTGAGCGTGTAAAATAACCCACCTTTCTTTTTGTGAGGGTATTAATGGGTATCAAATTTTTGGGCTGGCGATAGTTTCTGCCTCGGAACATGATAATTGTCTTCACATTGTGAATGTTTATTACGATGCCCCCACTCAGCCTTGCTAGCATGGTGGCCATTTCCTTTATTTTTTCTTTGGGGAAGTTGTCACAACATACTTGCACAGTCTCATGAAACTTCCAGTGAAGATGCATATTCTGGACAACACCTCCAAAGACTCCACGAACACCAACAGGAACATAATTTTTATTTTTGAAGCCAATCTTCTTAAATGCCTGAAGTTGCTCAGGTGTCAGCAGCTCAGGATCATGCACAGGGCGTGGCAGCTCCGGTAGCTCATATTTCTTGAGCTTTTGTAGGAGCAGTGCAACTTTCCTCTTAGCCTGTATTATGTAGATTGGAAAAAGTTATAAAATTATATTGCAGATAGAACTATGTCGAGGGATAAAATAAAAATTTGTCCTCATCCCACCACAACCAGCCAGAAGTTTGGGGTTTTGGGGGGGTGGTCACCATCAAATGACAAAAACCCACATGCATATACATATTTGGCAATTTTTCCTTTTTTTTTTTTCCATTGGAGAGCATAACATTTTTTTTTATAAATTATTGAAAAGAGCAATCACAAGAAACAAAATGCATAAACATGTAAGGTACAAATTGAAAACAACAAAGTTAAGCTCCTAATTTAAACTCTTTTACAGATAGAAAATGAATATACAAGCATTAAGCTGATATTATTTCAGAGTTCTCAAAGGTCTTAAAAAGTTCAAACGTAGTGTATAATGTGCAATCATCCATCTATAATGGCTATGTGCGCAGATTAACCTAGATTGCTACACTGGAACATAAGCAGTTATAATCTTCGCGCCTCGTGGCCACTTAAGGCTGTCACTCACACAAGTTGGGAGTCTCTTCTTCATAACACCCCAAAAAGTGTACTTAATTTTGATAGAGTTATGATTCTTCAGGTGATAACATGTAAAGAAGGAGAAGATTGACAGAGATTCCAGGTAACCCAATTGCTCCTTCAATTCTTAGGACCACAGACCTCATTATACAGTTGCACATGCACTAAAACATATAGGAACTAGCCTGCAGATAAAGCAGGTGATGACATAGAATTTGCAAAAATTGAAATATCTATACAAATTCAATTCTCCGTACTCATTATGAAATTTTAAAGCATAGCATTTTTCTAAATGATAGATAACAAAAAAATCCCTGAACAATAGATTGTGATATTATGGTAGCCGCATTACTGGGACCTTAGGCTCCATCAATTTTCAACATAAACAGTACCTTCAATTTTCGAATAAAACCGCATTTCTCAAGCATCAAAATACTTTTAAATCTATGTGCCAGAAATCTTGCGGTTTTAATCCTTTACATTAATTCGCAAAACATAGGAATCAAAGCCCATTCCATCATAACCATTGAAAAGATTAAGAAATCAAGTCTTTTATCAAAAAACAATTCCTCCACCAAATATTAGCTGCATAGCAATAAGCAAGAAAAATTAAACATACTCTCTTGAGGTTGTAAAGTTCCCTCTCCTCCTCTGTCATCAATTTCTTCTTCAAGGTTTTCGCTCTCCGAATTTCTCTAAGGGTTTTACTAGATTCCTTTTGCATTCGCCTTTCCACACTTTTTTTAATGCTCCTCCTCTCCTTTGACACAGACATCCCACGAAGCGATCCAGTATTGAAGGGATGATTGAATGGTGAAAATGAGGGAAACCCGTCTTCACAAGTAACATTGGGTTGCATCCAATTAATACAAGTAATCTTTGGAACAACATGACTGACTAAAACCGCATTTCTGTAGATTGAAGAAACCAAATTCAATCGGAAACTCAGTCGATAATGCTGAAAAAGATATAAATCGTTTAAACCAAGATAATTTGTGTTTATTCTTCCCAAGAAAATGAAGGAAAAAGAATCAAAGAAGTAGACCTGTAGGGATTGGATATGAGGAGAGAAGACAGTGTCTTGAAGCAGTGCCTATGAACCTTCGTTGCAGCAAACATTTTACAACGTTAAAAGATGTATTTGAGTCGCTCTGTTTTTCTCTCTCACTCTCTATCGATCGCTGTCTGCTGCTTCCCCCTTTATTGTTTCATTGTTGTTTTGCTTTATCTTATTGAACCGAGAATTTCAGGGTTTTAGCTATGTTTAGATGGGTTTTGTCTAAGGTTTCTTTTTTTTTTTTTTTTAAATAATTGTACAGTAACACTAACAATATTCCCTTTTTTTTTAAAATATCTATAAACACAAATATACCATAAATTTGCATTAACATTTTTAATTTTATCTTTTTTATTGATCATTTTTTAAAAAAATAAAAATAATTAATATTTATGAAATAGTAAAATAAAAAATAAAAGAGAAGAGTCTATTAAACCTAAATAAAAATCAAAATGTTTTTTAAAATAAAAAAACTATTGGAGATGCTTTAATATTATTTTATTATTTTTACAAAAAAATGAAAATGGAATGTTAAAGCCAATTAATAGAGAATAAAATTAAAAAGAAAAAGAGAGAACATCAACAATAATGAACAGTATGATAATAATGAATTTTTAAAATTTTTCATATAAAATGATAATTTTATAAAAATGATAATTTTATAAAAATGATAATTTTATAATTAAATGTTGAAAATGAAGAGTCACTTTCAGTGTTAAATTTATTATTTTGTTATATTTAATAGCAATTTGGCTACTAAATAAAATAAATAGCAAACTTAACACTAAATATAATCCTATTAGAGAGTGTATTTTTTTTCACTCAAATATCAAATTTAGTATTACTACAATTTAGCTCTCAACTGCTCACTTTTAATAAAATTTTATAATTATTTAATCTTATATATATATATATAGAAACGTCCTTTCCACCCAAAGTTGAAAGTAAATAAATGGATTTTTCTGAACTTTTTTTTCTTTACATTTTCACAGTGCATTCAAATCTTTTAAAATAAATTATTTTATCTAAATTGATTCAATATTGTATTTCAATTACACTTCAAATTTAACACTATTATCATTTATTAACATAATTATTATATTATCATCATATATGTTATGAAAGTTCTTGTAGGATGTATATAAACTGAATTTTTAAAAATATAATAAATTATTTTTTGAAAAATATTTAAAATTTTATTATTAATTAAAATATTAATTTTATTTTTAAAAAATTAAGTTGAATATCAATTTCACAATTAAAAATATAATTTCTAAAATAAAAAATATAATTATTTTAACAAATAGCATAAGCTCACTGCTTTCAGTTTTAACTTACATATAACTAACAAAAGTTTCCTTCTTAAAAAAAAAAAAAACTACCAAAAGTTTGGTCAATTAAAAAAAAAACTAAGTTTAAGTATAACGTGAAATATATATATATTGTCATTAAACCTATTCTCATTTCTCTTATCATACTTATTGTTTCAGGAGGAAACATAATTTGATTTTTCCCGTTCATGTCATTTACCTTTCTGAAGGAGACTTTGCCACAACATAATGCCATACGTGGCATTAGCCTTTTAACTTTTCATGTATATAATTATATTATATAATGTAAGGGACTATATTATAATACTATATTAGTACAATTTTTAAGTGTTTAGATAATAATTTTATTACATATAAAATTATTTATCATTTTAGATATTTTTATTTTAAATAAAATTATCATAAGTAAAATTTTACGCAACAACACCATATATATATATATATATATCACTATAGAATTCAATCATTTATTATGATTGAGGCTTACGTTTTGCTTTCAATAAAACAATTTTTTTTTAATATATAATTTAAACGCAGCCTTATATAAGTGCAACTTGATAAGAAACATGAATCCTCTTTCAGGAATAGACGGTCGATAAAATCACTAGAGCTGCATGAAGCATACGGCTATCAAATGAAGTCAACAATGTAAAGACATGAAGAAACTGAAATAGTCATCAAGGTCTTAGTTCTAATTGCATGGGAATTTCCCTTCAATAAATAAACCAGGATTTCCTGTAAATACTTAAACCGTAATAAAGTTTTCATTCATAGAAAATCTGAAGCCATTTTGGAGATGTAGCTTGAATGGTTTTCACATGCTGAGTAGCTAAAGAGATATGCTTGAAACAGAAACAAAGCAACAATGCAATCTAGGCCAACAGCTCCCCTGTAGGCATCCTAAACTGCCATCGGTAGCCCTTAATACACTTCACAACTATTAGATAGAAGGCAGAACACAAAGCATTTCAGCCATTTCTACCACACAACAGTAGCAGCTAGCTTCCTGGTACTGAGATATCTTGCACATAGCTATAATATCAGTTTTGATAATACCGCAGCCTCATATTTTGAGCTTGGTAGACTTCTACACCCTCCACAACACCGCAAAAACAAATTCTACCCCCCCGCCACATAAAGCATTGAATCAAGCCGAGTATATCCCACTGAAGAAAATGCTGGAAAAACCAGACAGCTTCAGTTGGAAACAGGGATTGCACAAAAATTTGAAGATATTGTTAATTGGGAGACTTAACCCAATTATGTATCGTCATAGTCGATCAATCCAACCAAGAATGCTATCCTGAGAACTAAACTGCAGATCCTGCAGAACATATTGAAAGTTAAGAATATACAATCATGCCTTAATTGGCTTATGAAGTGAACATGTTGAGGAAATGGAATAGGATGCGAGACTTACAGCAAGCTTGAAATCTGGTGGACTGTCCATCTCCAGGTTCTCAAGATCAGCAATTCCAATGGATGCATTATCATTTCCAGCCACTTCATTAGTGCGAGCAATGCCAGTGAATGTAACATTATTTTGTCTTGAAGTATTGAAAAAGAGGGAAGAAGAATCAAAAATTTCTTTGCACAACAAAGGATCATCGATGCCACTGAAATCAGTCTCTTCTACAACCTGAGATTCACCAGCCAGCCACGCTGGGTATCCCAAATCATCCTCAGGCTGAACAGCAAGTACAGATACATAATTTTCTCCTTTAACTGTAATGCCTTGTTCCTAGGAGACAAGAATAAATTCGGGTAAGGATTGAATTCCCAAAAAGCAAATTATAAGATACTCAACAGTGGATGTAGATCATCACAATGGACAGTACCAGAATAGAGGACTGCAGTATCTTATCATCAGCAACATCATCACATGTATCAGATCTAGTTGGTCGTGGCAGATTGGGAGGATTTGTATTGGGGGTCCTTGGACTAGTTTGAAGTGCTAAGACATCAGAATCTTCATTAATAGGAACATCATCACTATTCTCAGATTGCTTTTGTTGTTGGTAGAAAATTTTGGAAACGACATATTCACCTTCCTTTTCATCTTCCTCTGTCCCCAGATGGTATTGATGCATCACCCAGTTGGATTTATCTGGCTTGATTCCCCTCTTTGAACTTTTATAAAGAACCATGATCTTCTTATAACCCTTCTGCACTCCATTTTCCATTACAGGTTTGGTCTTGCCAGTCTTGTGCCAGCAGACACGCTCCTCACTAGAATCATGTTCCTTGTGGATCTTGCGACGCTTCCTTTGGCCAGTAGCATAAGCATTAGTCGTTTTGTGGAAAAAATGGATACTGCTTCCATCCTTCTTAGCACCTGAAAAAAATTTGGATATAGTGAATTAGTCATCAGAAATTCAGGATAATAGTTTAATTTTATCCAATTCCACATCATTGCTTCCAATTGCTCTTGTTATTTAAGATTTTCAGTATTAATTTGGAAGCAAGGAAAGTAAATGAACTAGAGCAGAGTAGTCAATATAGTAACGAAGCTCAATTTTCAGAAAAATTATAATGATAAGTTGACAACTAGGAAAAAGAAACTGATAATGACTAGGTTATATGCAACAGATTCATAAGTACTGAATATAGATACAAAATCTTGTTCAGGTAGTAAAGCTTATTTAGTTAGTCCATTGGCTTCTGTTTGCATACACCATAGTTAACAGGAAGTAGAAATCAAGAACTGGAAGGTTCTCACCAGGAAGATTTTCAGGGTGAGTATAACAAATTCCTTGGTCCTGAACCAATGTGGGAATGAATTCATCGATGAATGAATGTGGTTTCGAGTCTCCAACTCCACATTTTGCAGCTAAATGTTCCAATAGCTCTGCATCAGATGGATTAAATTTAACACCAACAGGGAGACCAGGCCAATCATGGCAAACCTGAACAAAACAAAATCCAAACAAGACATTAATCACATTAGACCAGTGAAATGCACCATAGATATTAATCTGGAAAAGCTGTTTTGCAATGTTCAGACAATGAAAATGAGAAATGCAGACTTACATCACTGTTATCAATACGATGATGGCAATTTGGACATTCACAAGTTGCCCCATACTCTTTGATTTGATAAGCAGAAGCTCGAGTTGGATTTCTCACTTTTCGTGCAATTGTTCTACAATCAATAAGCCAAGCCCTGCAACATCCACATATTTCAGCAGACAGTGAGTATGAATGTCAAGTTTAATCAATTCAATGCAGATGATCAGAAATCAATTCCATTCACAGGAATAAAATTGGGATATCAACACTTAAACCATGAAAATGGTTGAAAAAAGGGCAAGTCAATTTACCAAAAAAAGAAGGGTCAGCCAAGCTATGCTATTTATGGAAGTTTATCCATTAAAATTAAAAACCTAAACCATCATTCATAAATTTCCCTGACTGGGTAACTGTAAAAAACAGTAAACCTAGCAAACCTTGTTCATTTTATCATCCATCACCATCACTTTAAGTGAACACCAAGAAATGAGATACCCAAATCTTCGGTGAAAAAAAAAAAAATCAATACCCATGAAGCAAAATCAAACCTTTTGCCCTCCCAAAACAAAAAATTTGTATTATCCATAGCTCTGGCAGATGCAAAAACGAGTTATAACCTAAAAACGTACTTCAAAACCAAATCTTTGGAACTAAAAAATCAATACCCACAATCAAGACGTCTGTCCAAACTAAACAAATTTTCATCGCACTGGTTTGATAAAAAAGAACCATTTTTTATCCGATTAGACCACCAATTTCCAGTCTATCTAAGGCTTACCTCGCCATGTCTAAACAACAGAGAACCCAGGGGAAGAATTGTGTCTCCCAAGCTTTATAAAACCTCTTGTGTTTCTCAACTATAGCACGCTACTGAGTGGGAATGCTGTCCTGTCCTGTCTGTATTGAGCGGGAAATTTTCAGCTTGGTTGGGGTTCGGTCGGACACCGAACCTGAGGTTAGGGGTCAAGCATTTTCTCAAACGAGGCGAGCTAGCGAATTGTGGGGCCAACGTTGACTGAACCAAAGACTGTACGTTCGGATACGAAGCTAGATGGAAATGATGCCTTAGCGGGCATCGAGAAACGAGCTGAAGTGGCATTATTGTAAATAAAAGGAAGTTTGTCTTGGGACTCAAGACATAGATAGAAAGTAGTAAAAAAAAAAATTTCTGGATTTACCGTTAAGTTGAAAGGTAGTGTTCCTCACGCGGTTAGGTAATGTGATGTTGCCACCAAATCTTGTAATTGGATGATAATTGTCAAAGATTTTACATGTAATGATGATACTATAAGATATTAAAATTTTTCACAAGGTTAAATACCCAAAAAAGAATTTTACAGTATTTTTTAAATATTTTTTTTCTTTGATATAATTTATTAAGATTATGTTATTTTATTTTATGTTTTTTTATTTTAAAAAAGAGTTATGTTTGATATATTTTTAATTTTTTAAAAATAAAAGAAATTATTGAAAATTTTTCATAAAAATTAAAAATATATATATTAAAAATAAATAGAAAATTTTTGCTAAGATTTTTATGATTTAACTTGTTTTATTAAGATTATTGTACTTCAACATTTTTTTAATTTGATGATTTTTAATATCTTATTTGTTTTTAAAAAACAAATAAGAGCAATGTATATGTGCCACGTGTCACTGTTTGATTTACAAAAAATTTGTAATATTGAGATTGATTAAAACAATTTTTTTTTACTTAGTCCAAATGTATATTATTTTAATTTTGAGGTTGCATCAATTATTATGTAAGTTCTATGCGATTTTAAAATTAAATGAATGAATTATATTTATATATATAAATAAAAAAGAGAATTAGTTGTAAGATCAACAAAATTAGAAATTCAAATCTTGTTAACTTTTTTATATTTTAGTATTGAAAAAATTATTTTAGTGAAATTCGAAATCTAATATTTTTTTTTATAGTCTCATTTTATTTTTAGACTTTTTAAAATGAACTAAGCTGAAGTTTTCTAGAAAAATTATTTACATGAAAGATAAATCAATGTATATATTATAACTTAGTAACTCAATTGAGCTTATTATAAATTTTATATTGTTATTGAAATATAATGAAAATTTTATGTTAATACTTAATATTCTCTCATTTATATCGCATTTGATGTAAAAATTATTGTTATAAAATACATAAAACAAATTAGTCTCATGGAATGCTTCTGCTTCGACAGTTGCATCCTCTCTCTCTCTTTTTAATTTTAATTCAAACAAATTTTGAGGTTTAATTTATTTATCGTGAATATTCAACTCGATTTAAAATTTAAAATTTCTAACTTATATATGATGAGTAAAACTCTTCGGTATGTGAATCTCCATCATAGGAATATAAACAATAATTTTATATCAGTAAATAGAACATGTAACCCAGTGAGCAAATCTCTAGTTGAGAATTTATATCTATTAAAAATAATATAATAATATCAACCATAAATGAAATAGGCCATATAATTCGTTGTACCTTATCATCTTACTCGTACCAACTTAAATCCCTCAAAAGAGCATGTTCAATTATGTATTTATAATCAAATTCAAATTTTTTTAATGATTGACTAAAAGAATATGTATCATAGTATTTGCTTTTTTTCTAATATCTCGTAAAATATTGTATATGTTTAAATTCAATCACTTCTGAGCACTTGATCCGAATTTTTTATAATATTCTTAAATTGCTGATAAATAATAAGAACTCATATCTAATTTTCACGAGTCATTTAAATATAAGCTATCATATTTACATCTTGTATTCTCATGAAGGTAACAATAATCCTAACATTATGTGTCATCTCTATTCGTTATTTGAAGGGAGATTTTTTTTTTGTTTCTTGTTAATAAAAATTTTGTAAAATAATGTTTTTATTTTACTTCCTAAATCTAACATGTATAGGCCTAATATTTTTCTTTGCATTGTAATAAAGTAAAATTTCATTTTATGTTTGTAAATAAACACATCTATTTTTTACTTTTATTTTTTTAATTTATTCTTTTAAAATTCAAAAGTTGACTCAATAATATATTAACGAAAGTTGTAATCTCAAATAAATTTTGAGAATAGAATTAAATATATGTTGATTAATCAATAACACAATTACTAATATAAACTCCTAATTACAAAATTACTAATACAAACTCTTAATTAATCACTCATAAACCACTTGTTCAAGGTTATTTAAAAAAAAAAAATCTCTCATTCAAGCTTCATACTTTAGCAAATTTACTTTTCAAAAGATGGTATGATTCCAATCCCACATGCCCACTCTTAGCTGCCTAATCTCACCCAAGAAAAAAAAAAAAATAACTTCAACCAAATTAGAGTTTTCTCTTAAGGAACTTGAAATAAGTATTTCTTTATAATAATTGAACAGTATTGCTTGCGTATTGCAGTAGCAGCTGATTGTTAACATTACCAATAAAATATAAAAAACTTAAAATCAATCGTCAGGCACAGACAAGGACTATTTTCTCTTGTGAAATGAAAATCTTTATTTTTATATTTCAAATTAGATTACATATGCAATCACTCAATAATGATCATAAGTCTTTAAAGGACAATCATGAAAACCAGTGATTGACTTCCTTCAAAGGAAGGAACAATTCCAACATTACTACACATTGACCCTATTCAATGATCACCTCTAATGCATATTAAGTGTGCTATAAATTCAGTCAACTTTGATGACATGCCTTGATTAGGATAACAGTTTCTAAGAGTTGGCTATACCCAAGCCTGCCTGGTTTCCACCAGTACGGGTGGGCATCATATCATGAACATATATCCCTACCATCACTCCCTATGGAGATTCTAACATACTCTATTTAGATTCATGACTATCAACTGCAGTAGAGCCCTTTGGATGAACCTTATTTTACAACAATGTACATCACAGCAAAACCCAACTCCAGGTGCAACTATAGTCAGAACAAACTGACATCCATGTAAAGAAGTATATGGAAAGTTAATGGAGACATGAGATGCTACGTAGTTTCCTATTGCAACTGAACTAGATTGACATTTTTCTTATCAAGATGTATTTCCTAATATTTGAAGACTAGTGGTGTTTATTAAGCTTGCCTAAGTACCTCCATAGACTGACTTTGTGCCTTTGGAGGGATCAGTAACACTGGTTAAAGCAGGAAAAGAAACCTCTTGGTTTGTCTTCCAAAGGGGTCTTTGGGATATCCCCTGAGTCATCTCTTACAGCCATTAAAGAACTTGTACCAGGAGACTCCGGTGGCAATACAGCATTCTCTGAAGTGAATTTTCGAGCAGGGATAACAGGCTCTGGAGGTGATATGGTTGAAAGATAGCGCAGGAGCATCTGTATAATCTGGCTGAAATTGGGCCGAGCATTTGGATCCTCTTGCCAACATGCAGTCACAATCATTGCCAAATCCTCTGGAAGGTTGTCTGCGCTGGGTCTCACATTCTGAAACATATGCAATCTTGAATCATGAAATCCAAAATGTTACTGAGATAACACAATTAATTGTTAGATTTGAACAGACAGTGACATTCATCTCATTTTGTGTTGAACTACAATGGAAATCTCTGAAATGTGCTAATCATTCAGTCAAGCAAGTGAAAGATGGGAAATTTTGCCAAAATGCCATATTCCTATAATAAAATCCCAAAGTAACTTAACATAAAATACTCTTATAGCAAATCCATAGTCATAAATTGGACAGGTCTCAGTTGAACTCCACATTGACAAGTTGCAAGCGAGGGACAATGACGTGAAGCCCCACTAAACAGTGGCTGATCTGTTGTGTGAGGGGGTGTCCGACATGTCTGACCTCTTGTGGAGATTCTGCATAGCATAACCTTAGTAACCTCTAGGTTCAAGGGTATCCTCATACCATAATGCATGATTAAACATTTGTGATATCCTTAAGAGGTCGTGTTTCAGATAACCTAAACCACCACCATTGAATTCTACACAATTATGGCTGCATTTATATTTCCCTTGAGCTAATAAGCTCCCATGAAGGATTCTAACTTAAATATACGGTGATAACAACATAGCTCACCTTAAAAGCAGCTGCATATGCTGCCTGTAAATTTGACATGCCTTCAAAAGGCAACTTATTGTGAATGAGCTCCCACAAGACAATCGCAAAGCTGTAAGCATCTACCTTGTGATTATAATGCTTTTTCTCACCATGCCTTAATGTGACAGTGCTGTAAAGCTGCCACCAATTATGAAGAAGACCAGTATTTAAAAATGGAACATCCACTACTAAAACAGCACAATTATTAATTCTGAAGCCTCTCAATGGTTAAATATAATACCTCTGGAGCCATCCAACGATATGTCCCAGTTTCGGCAGTCATCATCTCCGTTAATGACTCTTCTCTGGCTAAACCAAAATCTGCTAGTTTGACTGTTTTATGGTCGGCTGTTAAGATCAAATTCTCTGTAAAGTGGAAGGAAATGAATTTATCAGAACCATGCTTCCTGCTTAATTTCAACAAGGAGCAGCTACACATGCTTTCTTCACTATCATTGCGCTACTGCCTAAAAGTTTTCAAGCCAAAATGTGATATAGAATATTTAGATTATAAGTGCTCATAAAATTATATCCATATCTACCAGAAAAGGGAACCATTGTACAAGTTAAAATCATTTTGATCATATAGTGATATCTATACCAATATGACTCGTATAATAAACAGAGAGAAGAAACATGCAGAAATGATTTTCCAACAACCAATCCTCAAAACTCAACCTCAATTAAACTTTTATCCCATAGTATTCAATACTAGCTATATGGATTGTGTTCCTCCACTACAATAAGTTTAGAGCTACATCTTCAGAAAGATCTAATTTCTGACAGCTAATATTTGTCCAAAACCAGCGATTCCAATGTTCCTACACACACATGAGCACATATACATATCCTATTTTTTTGGTTAAGGCTTAAAATATCTATCCGTTTATTCCAGCAGAGCAGAAAGAAGCCTTTCTGAAGTGCTTAAGTCTAATTCTACAACATACTGAGAACCATCAATCATGCCTAATTCTTGACTAGCTCCAAAGTAGATTAAACAGTCATACTTGCAATGATATAGGATAAAACTTGATGTACAACATCAACCAGTTTTCCCAAATATCACTAATTCTATCCAGCAGATGTGAAACTGACATACGAGCATAAGGGGTGAATCAAGTTCATCTAACAGATCTTAATGCAGTAGATAAAATCATGTTCAAATATATGATGATTATGTTCGTAACATGAAAGTGCAAGATTCTCCTTTTGTCACAACAGAGAAAATCAAGTAAATAACAAACCTGCTAACTTTCATTTTTCTTGTTAACAAAAAGGAAATGATCATAGAAGAAACTTCAAAGTAGATGACCAGAAGAAAGTTTGCAGGTTTCATTAAAAAGTGTGCTAATTTGAGCTTTCACAAGTACAGGCATATTTATGATCGAAACTTGGAAAATATCTTTGAATACAACTCAAGAGGAATGTTTACGTGAAGAAAACTTCTGTATGGTGCATATTATGACATTCTAAAACTGGACTTTTGAGCAGGTTATTAGTTCTCAGCATGCAAAACTGTAAACGTACATATACATAGTACTAAGAGAAACAGGTGTTGGACTTAATTGTGCCACTGAGATAACCTAATCATCACAAAGATAATTAGACCTAAAATGTTAAGGCAACAAAATCATATGTGAAAGTACAACATCACTAGAGTTGACCGTTTGACTTTCAGTTACATGGGAAGCAGTTTCGCTACAACTTCCGAAACATTGAGAAACAATATATAGAACAAAAGTACACAAACATGAGCACATATGTGCAGTTTATGAAAGGACAAATGATAGTACAGCAGTCTAACGACAAATGATAGTACAGCAGTCTAACAGGCCTCCATTGAGTTATACAAGGCTTCAATCCTACATGTCAGTCCAACATTAGCATTAAAGTTGAAAACCTATAGACTTAAAGTCCAAAAATAGCCAATGGGCGGTTGTTAAGTTGGTTTGAAGACCTCTAACCAAATACTATTCATTCAAACTTAATAAACTTCTAAGTCCAATACCCGTAACATGTAATCTTAACCCACCAGGTTTTAGGTCACGATGAATAATTCCATGGGAATGCAAACACTCCATTGCACGAGAAATATCAAGCGCAAATCCAATTGCCACATGCATCTCCAACCGTCTTGGCCGCATGTTCAATAAGTACTTCCGCAATGTCCCTCCCAGTAGAAGCTCAGTTACTATCACCATGACAGGTTCCTTGCAAGCACCAATAAACTGGCAACAAACAGCAACTCAGCAAATTGCATATATGATAACTTCACCAATTGTTAGCTAAGACATAGGATTCAATTGATAAAATAAAAAACTGCAGAATATCAAGATCAGTGAAAAGACAATATAAATTTTTGTAATTAAAAAGCTAATGCTTATATGCTAGTAAAACAACCTTCACCAGATTTTTGTGTTGAACTCTAGATAACATTGCAACCTCTCTAGCAAACCGTGATTCTCTCTTGGCAATCTCTTCTGGGGTTTCTCCTTTATGAACGACTTTAATAGCAACATTTTGATTCTTATACCTATTAAAAGGATAAACTTATAAATCAGTGGGTCAAAGAGACAACAAAGTAAGCCACCATTTATCAGGGGATCCTAACTACAAATAACGGAATTTTTTTTAAAAAAGTATGCTTTATAACATCACCAAAAAATTAAAATTTAATCATACTTATACTGCAAAAAAACAAAAAGGATTGAAACTTGAAGCATTGGGTTTTCTCAATTAAACATGAAAAAGAGAAAATGCCCACCAAAAAAAAAAAGTTCAATCCATAAATCTGAGAAATTTCTGTTGTTACGTAAATCAAAGCTCAAAAATTACAATATATACAGAAATGAAATTATAAAGAAAGCGAAAAGTTTGACTTACTTTCCCTCATATACTTTGGCATGAGCACCTTCTCCAATCTTGGGGCCAACAAAGAGAAGCTTAGGATCAATCAGCCACTTAGCATCCAAACTGAACTCTCCAGAATAAAACCCATT
>CATIWR010081539.1:0-18015 GCA_949677035.1 Omphalea diandra
TAAATCACCAAAAGTATATTAATAAAAAAATAATGAATAAATATATATCACCAAAAGTAAATCACCAATAGATATATTAATAATACATATTTATATACTTTATTTTTTATTTGAATGAATTTATTAAAATTTAAAAAATAATTTTTCTTTTAAAAAGATGAAGTCATTTTTTTAAATAAAGATTTAATTTTTTGTTAATGACAAATATTTTATATTAATAATTTTTTAAATGCGCAAACACACACATAATTATTTTTTTTTTGTCTTATATGTATGTTTTAAATTGCTGTTACTGTTTTTATCTTTTTTTATGATTAAATTTAACTTGACCACTCCCATGTCAGCCACATTTGAGTAACCTTCAGCAGTTATTTATAGTTCTTTGATTTTAATTTTTAGGTATGATTGCACCTGCTCTGCCCATCTCACACTTCTCCATATTCTCAAATAAAAATTCTGGATATAATGAATAAATAATTATTAATTTCTAATTTGATTCGAATTTAATTGAAAAGATAATTTAATTTAATTTAAAAAGAATTTGAAATGATTCAAAATATTTTAGATCAAATATGATCTAATTCTAATTTAATTTGTGAATCAAGTTAAATTGATTCAATTTTTACTTGATCAGTCAATTGATTTAAATAATCATATTTAAATTATAAATCACTTAAATTTTATTTAAAATTAAAATAATAATTTTTTATTTATATGAGTGACTCAATTTAATTTAAAATTCAAAAATAATTTAAATTTCTTTATTTATATTAATTCAATAATTTGAGCTATCTAACTCAAAATAAATTGACTAAAATTCATTAAAAAAATGACTTAAAATTACGTCAACTCAAAATTAGTCAACAACACATGAATCCCGCATTTCCACTCAGAACTTGATTCTTTGTATATAATAATTCTCCAGTTTATTCATTAAGTTCTAATCACATTCTATATATGTAAAAGTGGGACATTAAATATAATAACAGTAAATTCTCTGGAATAATGATCTTCAAATTAAATCAAATATATAAATAGAAAGTGGGTAATAAATGCAATAATTTTTTAAAAAATAAAATAAAAAGAGAAACAGTTCCACATGGAATTGACACTCCATCTGACAATATTTACCCGTTATTGCCAATCACTTTCTTCCACTTTCATTTCTCACCGTCCCTTCTATGGAAGCAGCATTATCTCAGAAATTTTTCTGATGGCCAATTTGGTCATTTACGTAGTCTTAATGATTAATTTCCATGCAATATATGTATCAGCATCCCAGGTGTAATTGTAATTAGTCACATATTCTAGTAATTAAATAAAAAATTTTTAAGTCCTTTGAGATCTCGCATCGTAAAAGTGTATACATGGATTTTATAAATTAGCATCTGACAATATTTACCCGCTATTGCCAATCACTTTCTTCCACTTTCATTTCTCACCGTTCCTTCTATGGAAGCAGCATTATCTTAGAAATTTTTCTCATGGCCAATTTGGTCATTTCTGTAGTCTTAATGATTAATTTCCATGCAATATATGTATCAGCAACAGGTGTTTGCAAAATAAAAAGTTTTTGGATCATTCGAAATCCTACATCGACTATGAAAAATGTGTACGTGGATTATTTAGATTAGCACGTTTTTACAAAATTATTATGATTTTGTGTAAGAGTATATTTTATTTATAATTTGTTTGTGTGTGTTTATGTATATTAATAAAAAAATATAAATATGAAATGTGTGAGGTATGGTGTCATATATAGATTAATATGTTTTTACAAAATTATCATTTTTTTATGAAAAAATATGTCATGTCCTTAATTCGTGTATGTATATTAATAAAAAAAAAAAGTTTTTGGATGATTAATTCGAAACCAAACATTTTTTGTTGAAGCAAGCCACTAGCTAACTTAGCTAGTATTCCAGATTTTAAATTTGCATATCTTCTAGAAATCTCAAGACCTAACAAGTGAATGGGTAAAATTTTATTTATATTATAAAATAATTGTTCATAACTACTTAATGAAATTATCATATATTTTTTTCTTTATAAAATAATTGTTCATAACTACTTAATGAAATTATCATATATATGTTTCTTTTTTTAAATATAAAATTACTCATATCTTTATTTAATATAGGTGGATTTATTTTACTAACGGAGTATATCAGTGGGGGCAAGTTCTATCCGAACAACCATTACGTGTAGTGCTCCATGCCGTGAGCCAATGAGAAGCAACCACGTCTTCGAAATGCTGCCATGTTGGCAGTACTGAAACAACATGGTACCTTCCCTGTATAATTTAGGTGAGCAAAGCTAGATAATTGTCCATCTTCTTGTAATTAATAAACCGAAAACCTTGATCATTAGAAGTAAAATAAGAAGGCTAGCTAATTAATCAACATTGGTCCAGGTTTTATTGACGACAATGTCACGTGTGGGTCCCAACAAGCATTTCTGGAGACCAGCCCACTAGCATCACCTCCTGTTTATATATACCAGCTGTATGTCAAGCTCATCACGCTCGACCATCAATAAGCTGCTCTTCCATCAATATATACTTCCAATTTCTGCCTCTTTTTTGTTATATATATCTGCTTTCCTTCAGTATCAAGCAAAAATGTTAAGTCTTGCCGACTAGCAAGCAACATTGCCTCTACTGCCCAAATACATATTATCATATAACAAACATTTTTAAGCATTGATTTCTAAGCTTATATAGCAAACATATAAGCTAGAAGTTTAAAATCTGATTTAATCGAAAAATTAAAGTAATGGGTATTGATGATTCCGGGTGCCCACATCGTGTTGCAGTTCCTCCAGAAAAACCATTTCTGAAGTCTCTAAAATCAGGTCTTAAGGAGACCCTTTTCCCTGATGATCCTTTTAGGCAGTTCAAGAATCAGCCAGCATCTAAGAAGTTCATTTTAGGATTGCAGTACTTTGTACCAATCCTCGAATGGGCTCCTCGCTATACCTTCGCCTTCTTCAAAGCTGATCTTATTGCTGGAATAACTATTGCCAGTCTTGCAGTTCCTCAAGGGATAAGTTATGCAGGCCTTGCTAACTTACCTCCAATCATTGGACTATGTGAGTATGCAGTTTTTTCCTTTTTTTTTCTTTTTTTAAAGAAAGTCGATTCCTCACAATTTTGTGGGCGATGACTTCAGTAACCGGTGGAGTATTTGTTTATTTATTAGTTCTTAACATTTCTTTTCTTGAAAATTTATGAACTTCTGGGTTGCGATTGAATCCATTCAGATTCGAGCTTTGTGCCGCCTTTAGTGTATGCCATGTTGGGGAGTTCAAGAGACCTGGCAGTGGGAACTGTCGCTGTACCATCACTTCTCATTTCTTCCATGCTAGGAAAGGAGGTTAACCCTAATGAGAACCCTAAGCAGTATGTTCAATTGGTTTTAACGGCCACTTTATGTACTGGAGTTTTCCAAGCAACTCTTGGCCTTTTGAGGTCAGTTTGTTGAAGCCCATGTGACATATGGCCAATCTAAAATTGCTCTGCATCTCCATTAGCAAATGGAATTTTGTCTTAATGCATGCACGATGTGAATGCTAGCTAGACGTATACATCACATGCATACAAATGCATCCAAACGAAAATATGGTTCAAAGAAGTGGATAAAGACGCAGAAATTAATATAGTACACCTTTATTTAATATTGTTTTTGTTAGGGCGCGTAATTTCACACGGTGAGTAGATGCGCATAAGATTCATACAAGCTTACTGCCGTGATTCTTTACAAAATATTCTTTCCTCCGGACCCATGAATATCTATGGTTAAGTTGTTTTTCTTTTGTAATAATATTTTTTAAATTGTGATTTGCAGACTTGGGTTTATTGTGGATTTTTTGTCACATGCAACAATAGTGGGATTCATGAGTGGAGCAGCCACGGTTGTTTGCCTTCAACAACTCAAAGGAATTCTAGGGTTGGTTCATTTCACTCATGGGACTGATCTTGTATCTGTTATGCGCTCAGTTTTTATCCAAACACATCAGGTAATTAATTTTTATTATCATATAAAAATAATAGCTTTCGATTTTGCCCCATCTCTTCTGATATCTTTACTTAATTAAATATATAGCTATTCTTAATCTTATTATGACGGTGGTGGTTGCAGTGGAGATGGGAAAGTGGAATCTTGGGTTGTTGTTTTCTATTCTTCCTCATCCTCACTAGACACTTTGTAAGTTAATATCCAAATCCTTTTCATTTCCAGTGTAAGCTTTGGACTATGATTACTTTCAACAATTTTAGGATATAAGGGAAAGTTAAGTTGCACTTTTCATGTAAAACTTCCATGTCATTTACCCACCTAATGCTGTCAAAAATTACCAACAGCAATAATTGTACGATCCTTGGTGAAGCACTTTTCTTTAAAAACAAGGGTACCTCGAATATGCTAGAATAAGAATTTGTATTTTCATACAAATAATGCAAAATTTAAGGCATCTTGATTAAACAAAAATATATGTTAAAAGGAAAATATGAGGTAATTTATACTTTGTGTCCTGGTAATTACATATTTTTGGTGAACACTACAATAATTTATATATTACTATATTATAATATTATAATTAGCATAATTTTAAAATATTTTAAGTAATAATTTTATCAGTATATGTAATTTTTGTGTTCAAAATAATGATATAAATTATTATAAATAATTAAAAAATTACGCAATTTAAAATTCATAAAACAATATTGTAATATAAAACTTACCTATATTTTTTAGACACGTAAATGATATAATATTTTTTTAATTTATAATTTCCTTTTCATTAAAGATGTAGGGGATAAAAAATTTTGGAATCTGAATTTTATTTATAGATCAAAAGGGTAGAACAGAAATACAAAATGATGTGGAATGGACTACTGTTTGTAGCTCAAATATAATGTTTCACACACCGATCAAAATGACAACTGAAAAATGTCTCATAAAGAAGGGCCATGGGTCCTCCATATCCTAATTGAAATGAGCTTTTGTAATATGTACCTACTCAATACAAAATTGAAATGACCATCTATCCAAGAAAGTTTGACATTTTCATATCTTTGACTTAAAGTAAATACATAATAATTGAGAATGTTAATTATTCTTTTTGCTTGTTCTTTGTGATTTTGATATATATATATACACACTGTTTTACTTTGATTAGGTGCTGATTTTATTTTTCTTTGTTTGAAACTTGAATGTTGATTACAAGTAGAGCAAGAGAAAGCCATGTTTCTTTTGGATAAATGCAATGGCACCTCTTACTTCTGTTGTTCTAGGAAGCGTCCTTGTCTACTTAACCCACGCTGAGAAACATGGCGTTGAAGTGGTAAGCTCCCTTTTTCTCTTTAAACCTCAATTCACTATAACACCAAACATTACTATATTAGAATCTTTTTTTTTTATTCAACTGAATTCAATTCTTGAAATCAGCACTTAGAAAAAAAAAAAAAAAAAACTCATCAAACTCATGTGGAACTTATCATTAAAATAATTCAAAATTTAATTTCAATAAACATATAAATTTAATCAGGATATTCTGATCATATATAATAATAATAGTAACAGTAATAATTATTATGAATTGGATGTGTTGTCAATTGGGGTTACCATATGGATATGAAGCCTCCACCTAACCAGAAATCCATGAGCAATTAAACTCATAATCAATTTAATGAGCACATAAATATGAAATAAGATGAACTATTGTTATCATGTAGCTGGTCCTAATCATAAACCAAAATTGAGCAATTAAACTCATAATCAATTTAAAGACCACATAAATATGAAATAAGATGAACTATTGTTATCATATAGCTGGTCCTAATCATATGTTATTATGTAGCTGGTCCTAATCATAAACCAAAATTTATTTTGACTACTTGATTAAGAATAATGATCATTAATTAAATTTGTCTCATCAGATGTATTTGTCGTTTTATTGTTCAGATTGGGCACCTCAAGAAAGGGTTGAATCCACCATCTTTATCTGAATTGGATTTTGGGTCTCCGTATATGATGACAGCTATTAAAACTGGAATCATAACTGGTGTCATTGCTCTTGCTGTAAGTTTCGCAATCCTCTCGTCACACTCCACTAACATGCTCCCCAATACCCTTTCGAGTGTTTTGCGAGTCTATCATATTTTGTCAGGATTATGAAATTATGAGCCTCTTGGCATTTAATTTCTTCTATTTTTTCAAATGTTAATTGAAAATTGTTTGAGTAATGCAGGGGCTTGACAACCTTTCATTGAACAACTAAGATTCATTACTTCTCTTTAAGTAAATGAAAAGCAAAATTTTGTAATTACCCATCAAGTTATGCGTCTACAAGGATTTAAATGTTAACATAGACGTGGTTGTGATGAATGTGCAGGAAGGGATAGCTGTTGGGAGGAGCTTTGCCATGTTCAAAAATTATCACATAGATGGAAACAAAGAAATGATTGCTTTTGGGATGATGAATATTGCAGGCTCTTGCACTTCCTGCTATCTAACCACAGGTACTATAATGTTTGCTATTTGAGGTCTAACCCCATTGGATAGAACACATTTTGGTCCTTGCTAGAATGAATCTAGTTAACACAACTATTGCTGTGGTACACAGGACCATTTTCGCGGACTGCAGTGAACTTCAATGCAGGATGCAAGACTGCAGTCTCTAACGTAGTAATGGCAACAGCTGTGATGATAACATTGTTATTTCTAACCCCATTATTCCATTACACTCCACTGGTGGTGCTCTCCTCAATTATAATTGCTGCTATGATTGGCCTTATTGACTATAATGCTGCTATTCACCTCTGGAAAGTCGACAAGTTCGACTTCTTTGTTTGCATCAGTGCCTACATTGGTGTGGTCTTCGGAAGTGTCGAAATTGGTCTAGTCGTTGCTGTAAGAAACTCATCATCAAGATTTAATACAACCCTGTTTATTCATATCAGAAATTAAGTTATATTACATATGAACATTACTGATAGGGCAAGAATTTGGAAATGCAGGTAACCATTTCGTTGCTAAGGATGCTCCTGTTTGTAGCTAGGCCAAGGACTTTACTCCTGGGCAACATCCCCAATTCCATGATCTACAGAAGCATCGATCAGTACCCAACTGCTAAGAGTGTTCCCGGAGTTCTCATTCTTCAGATTGATGCACCGATCTACTTTGCCAATGCAAATTACTTGAGAGAAAGGTAAGCAAAACAAGGCCATTAAAATTTTTGAAACTTGCACATATAACATAAATCTCACTGGGTACTTTCAACATATTATCAGGATTTCAAGATGGATCTACGAGGAGGAAGACAGACTAAAATCTACAGGAGGACATGCTTTACAGTATGTGATATTAGATATGGGTGGTAGGTGTCTTATTGCTTGAAATCTTAGCATAAAATGAAGAATGTAATAAAAATGTAAGTTCCCTAATGTTTCAACCTGTTGAATTCACAGCTATTAGCAGCATAGATACAAGTGGCATTAGCATGCTGGAAGAACTTAAAAAGAACACTGACAGAAGAGGCCTCAAGGTACCTCCTCCATTCATATTCTGAAAATGTTGTTATTTTCTCTGCGAGTTATAGCTTACCAATGGTACTGTTTTTATGCCGCTTTGAATGCAGCTGGCACTAGCAAACCCAAGAAGTGAGGTGATTAAGAAGCTGGAAAAATCAAAGTTCATCAAAGCAATAGGCCAGGAATGGATCTATCTTACGGTAGGAGAGGCTGTAGCAGCGTGCAACTTCATGCTTCATACATGCAAATTAAATCCAGTTTATCAGTTTGATGCACAAGAAAATGTCTAATGTCAGCATAGAAGAAAGTTTAGTGTCAAATTATGATAATTGCTGGGCCCAACCACAACTATTTGGTGCATGTATTGATTTGGTGCATGTATTGATCAATCCCACCTAATCCATCTGATTGATCCACAAATCAAACAGAAGATGGTTTTAAGGGACAAGACAAAGTCTCCAAATTGACTTCAGCAATTTCATATATACAACGTAGTACAGGGAAATTAGTGGTTTTTATTATTGGAGGAGCCAATAAATCAAGAAGCCTCTCAGTTAGCTCAGCTACCTACATAATGTTATGTCTTCCCTATTTCTTTAAATCAAATGGGCAGTTAACCATGAAAATAATATTCCAAGTACTGATCAACCAAACAATAATCGTATAGCTGTCAAACCAATCAACCAAATAAATCAATTAGACCTATAAGAAAAAAAAAGTACCAAGTTTATAGATGAAGAAAACCTTCATAAGGAAAAACAATGAGGTAGCAATCCATTCAAATAATATTATAAAGGTACAATCTTGACTAAATATAATGATCAGTAACAATGATGAAATGCAGACTAACACATGCTCCAATTCCCAAATTGAGCTACTTGAACAACCATCATCAAAAACTAAATGTTTCAGCATAAACTAGTTACCAATTAAGTACTTACCACATAAAACAAAAATCCAACTCAATGGCCCTTTTTGTTTGTTGAATCTATGTTTATCATCAATAAACCAAAATCCAAAGCAAACTGATGAAATCAAACACTAAAGTCAAACCACAACCAAAACATAATTGAGATAGGTTTAAGATTGATCCATAATAAGTAAGCAGAGTTCTTTAGGGTGCTTACGAGAAGAAGGATGATGTAGGGATGAGTGGTAGGTATTTTGTTGGCTTCGCTATTCCTTGCACATGTGATGTTGCAGAAATGGTAACAGATATGCACCTCCAATGCACACGCATGAACAATGAAATAATATCTTCTCCGTCTGTTGACTTGGAATTAGAACACAAGAATAATATAACAATTCCATCATCATGACTGGTTAGAAATTGTCAGAAAGAAGTTGAGTTTTAGGCAATAAAACAAAGAGATGCGCCCACTCATTCTTCTGCAGTAGTAGCATAATAAAGAATATAAAATACGTTAAGAACAAGGAATAGTTAACATAACTCATAAACAACATAGAAGTCAAAATTTGGCAAAAAAGCAAATAAAGATAGGCATGGAATCATCTACAGAACTCCCACAAAAAGAAAAAAGCTTGCAGTAGTTTCAAACTCAAACAATCATAATGCAATAATCAAGTTGTATTCCAAGCGACTGTAAGCTTTAGCAACAAGAATGCCAACATATACATGGGATAGGAAATAACCTGCTCAATGTAGTGGCCAAACCCTCCTAGAATACAGGAAAAACCATACAAAAAGACTATCCAGAAATACAATAACTCAAGAAACCCTCATAATACTGAGAAGAGATCAAAAAATCGAACGCATACACTGACTTAAAAAAAGAACCATCTTGAAAGTGCTTACAGCATCTAACCAAGAGCTAATAACGAGTCAAGGCAAAACATGGGTGTGGTCTGTTGTCTTTTTGATATGCAGCCCTGCCAGTGAAGTGCACATTCTATCTCCTCTGGGAGGTAGCAAAGAAACAATATATGAATCCACTAAAAATTAAACAGCTTCTCTTTGAACAAGCGTGGAAGTACTTCATGTGCACTGATATCTAGAGTCTCTGGATCCCTGCAAAAAGGCATCCAGATTTAGTACAATAGGAAAGAGATGCATTGTTGTTCTGTATGAGATATTCATTTTCAGTGCAAAGTTCTGTAAGCCATATTACACAACAACATGATAACAAACCCCTAAAACAAGCAAATGACACATTTCTTGAAGAGTGAAACTCATTAAAGTAAAAACTAATTGCCATTTAATGAAAGAATGATCTTGAAACAACAACATAGCTGCCTGCTAAAGCAGCACACACCATCATAATGTATGCACCATAGAAAACTAGAATCATTCTGCTAATCAAAGTAGTTAAAGATGATATTAGAATTTAATGCAATTCGGTCTAATTAAATAACAGATGTTGAATAAATTGCTGGTATGTGTTATTAGTTTACCCATTTTTCCATCTATATTGTTGAGTCCCTAGTTAGTCCTACACAATGCTCTTGTCATGGATAAGAATATGTATGCATACAAGATCAGGGATGAAACTGAAGAAAAATGCTAGCATGAGAGAGAGAAAGAACCTGCAGAGTGTTTGCCCCTTCTCATTGGTACTAGGAATAAACCATAATTTTCTCAAGAACTGTGTCTCAAATTGAACAAAGAAGCCGTCATGTTGACCATGCTTCCACTTCCTTGATCCCTGACCTTTCCAAACCTGCAAAAGGCTTGTAATCAATGAGAAATTGTTGAGTATATGCACATGGAAACTGAATTAAGCAACTAAATACTCTTTTAACAGTTTGGGTGCCATTACATCCCAAAAACTATAGTTAAGGTCTAGGTAACAAACCAGCCACACCTATGAAAATAAAAACAGACATTAACTCACACCATTTATAGAGCCTCAGTCAGAAGATACTGATGAAGCGTATGCAATTGAATTGTAAACAAATTGGGGCCATCTTAGTCTCAATATATTGTAGTACTCAAAATAATGGTTCATCTTCTCAAACTTGTTGTTTGAAATGTATAAATGAAAAATACATTAATATTTAGGTTCTCAGAATTTACCACAAAAAGTATGATGTTTCATCAGAATCCATTCAACAGTAACAAGTTTCCTTTTTAATGAATTCAAGGATTTTTACAGAACACAACCCAGTCCAGAGATAAATATAAGAGGAAAAGACAACACATGGCAACATAATGTTGCTTCCAATGGAAACAATAATTACAAAGTTTCTCCCCACCAAGGTTTTAAATAGCAGTCATGGTCACAGTACATGTTAGTATGTCACGGTCAATGCATAAAGGTCGCAACTGATGATATTGTGAACTTTTTTAAGCAAATCACAACATGACTAAAAGCAACTATGTAATAAGTATTTACTAAATAACAAGCTATTGATAGTTCCAACATATAATAAGTTATTAAGTAGAAAAACTTCAAATCCAAGATAAAATTAGTATGGCCCATACTTGCAATGCTTTTGATTTTAATTTAAAAAGTATAGATTATATGTCATTTCAAATTAATAATAAAACTGATCTCATAGAACTTGGAAACTAAAATTACTTTAAGGAAAATAGCATATTTATAATTAATATACACATTGAGAAAATAGAAACTTTTGCATTAAAATTTTGTAAATGTTAGAATTTTTATACATTCAAAAATTAACTAAAAAGCCCTGTCCATTAAGAAAATAAAAACTTTTGCATTAAAAATTTTAGCATTTTTATATGTTTAATACATTAACTAAAAAGCCCTGTTCTTAGACCTTTCAAAATATGTTCAAGATACTGTAATTGATAAAACCAATATCCAAGCACATAAGGGAGAGAAAGGCAAGGCTGCAACCAATCCTTCTCATTTCTGTGCTGTGGGTGGAAGGGAGAGAATCAACTAAAAGGTGGGAACAGAATTGGGTCAACTTACAAAGGAGAGATAGGTAGATTTTCTGATGTATCAAAGAAAAAAAAGAAAAAAAGGAGAGATGGGAAACTAAAACAAGCTGTGAAATCTTGAAGACCAAGAAGAAAAGAGGAAGACTAGCATTCAATCCTTCAAATCTGAAGTTTCCTAGAAAGACTCAGAAGAAAATATTTTTCAATTTAAGAGGTTCTTTTTAGTATCTGGGTTTTCTCTTTATTTTGTGCAAGTTTCTTCTCCTTCATCTCCCTGGTGTAACGGTTTTCTTTTTGCCATCTGCTAGAACAATATTGATTATCTATTGTGTGACACAGTCAGAATCGTTTATATCAGTAATTTTGCAATGATATCAGAGGATTCAGGGGTTATTCGAAAATATGGGTACCAAAATGGAGAATATCACACTGGTACACCCCCTTCCAATTTCCTACCCTATTCATGACACAAAATTCAATCATACAAACAACAAAACAGATACTAAACATTGTAACTACCACATCAAGCTTTATAAAACCAAACGAAAAGAAGTTCCCCATTTATTGTCTATCCAATCTTTCATTAATTTTCAACTGGGAACAACTGGATATGAATCTTATGCAAACTCTAAGCCCTGAAGGTGATGGAATTCTAATAGATCGATAATTATGTTAGCAGATAAAGACAGAAAGAGTTCAACGCTCTGATTGAATTTGAATCTACAGTAAAATTTCTAACAGACCTTGTCAACAATCTGTTGTTGATTTATGTTAGAACCTATATCTCTGATCATTAGCAATCCTTAGTATCAATTGCGTCCATGAAGAAAAAAAATATTACCTGGGGGTAAGATATGATATTTTTTGGTACCACTAAGCAAGCTGCTTTTGAGAAAGATTCCTCAGCATACTGCCTAAGAAATGTGAAACAACTGCTGTGTGTATGAGGTGATTCAAAGGCCTGGACAATATGCAACGCAATGCTGATCATCAAAAACTACCAAGAACATTTTTGATATATAAACCATAAAAGACAAGATGCTAAAAAAAAAGTGCAAATTAAGTTCAATGAACTTTAAAAGACAATACCTTATCAATATTGACAAGTGAAGCATATTTATCAGTTTGTGTCTTTTCCTTGTCAAGAAGAAAGTAGACTCTAGGATCAACCTTAGAAGTTTCATGCCATGACTTTACAGCTGTCTCCATTGTCTCAACAAGGAAAGATAAGATATCTTTCCAACATTCTTCAGATCCAACCTTTTCAGACTGTAAGAAAAAGGATCAATGCAATCCTGTTTTAAGTGGAAGCATTGAGAATATTAAATTGAAGCTTCCCTGATCATGTTTAGGTAATTAACCTTCTAAAAGAAGAGGAAAGACTAAAGACACAAAAGAGAGACATCCAAATTCAAGCGCACACATTAAAAATATGAGTTAAAAAGGACCAATTATGAAAATACTAAAGAGATAAAGAGAGTGACAAAGCCACATTCAATCCTTGCATCGTAAATTGAGACACACGTGTTTCTTTGCTTACACACATACCATTTCAGATTTCAATGTATCTAAGTGCTTTGTCATGTCAACATTAGATCTTATGCTCTCTACTTTTTGAGCTCGCTTTTTCTCTTTTGCCAATTGGGATATCTTCTTAATCTTTCTTGATACCTCAGTGCTCTGTGGATTGTACTGTAAAGCTGTTTGGAAAGCAGCCAGAGCCTATAATTATATGAACAATAATAATATCAGCAGAATTAAAATCACATCCATATGCTCCAGCACAGAACGCTATCAAAAAGTATAAGAAGAGAAGAACCTGAGACATACATCATCATACCGTCCCATGGCCTCTAATACACACCCTCTCCTGAAATATCCCTGGAGATAATCAAAATGTCAATATGTAAGGAAAAACTTAGAAAAAATAAAGTTTGAGCCATGCAAAAAAGAATATTTGCATTTGTTCACCTTTTCCCATTGGGGGTTTAGTGTGATTGTTGTCTCAGCATCAGCAAGAGCTTTATTAAGTTTAACCAATTGTAGAAATGCCGCAGCACGATTGCTGCAAATGAATAAACATTAAGCAGTGGAAGAAACATGAAAACAACATAAGTTTGCACAAAGACACATACTGAGTAAAGAAAAAACCATAAATCAATAAATCATTAAAGAACACATCGGCCTTGATAAATTGATTCATATGTACAGATGACCAAACTTAGAAAACAAATAATTATTATAGACCAAGCCAATGCCCAAAAAAAAATGTGCTTTTAGAGTGTTCAAAAGATCATGAACATGATACCAAAACAAACATAGCGAACAGATGACACAGTAGATTAATTTACCTAATTGCTAGGCTCCAAAATTTAGCAAACTAGTTAGACTATATTTGAAAATGCAATGCCATCAAGCAAAAACGAAGAAGTGAGCATTGTATGTCACCAACTTATCTGCTATACCAGCTTCTACCGTCTAGAAAACTAAACTTCAGTACTCGCTACAAACTAGTTATTATCAAGCCCAAAGCATGTAACTTTATCTCAAAAAAGACGAAAAGACCCCCAAAACAATGAATACCCAATTAAAACAATTAATCAAAGCCTGATAATAACCAAGAAAGATCCCATTTCGATAACCATTCAAAGAATAACAATTTAAAAGGAAAACCAAAAGAGAAAACCCTAATTTTGTTAACCAACCTATATAGAGTGGGATTTGAGGGGTCAAGCTTAATAGCCTGAGTGTAGAGAGCAGCAGCTTTAAGAAAGTTCCCTGCTTTGAAGAATTCATTACCCTTATCTTTCAAAGACACCTCCTCCCCGCCATTGCCATCCGTGGAGGCAGTGGCAGCTGATCCCGCCATTGTTAATTCAACAATAAGTGAACAAGATTGTTCCTTTGGTATACAATTGATGCTAGGATTTATGAGAGATACTGTTAATGGTTTTTTTTTGAGGTTTGCACACTGTGATATATTATCTAAACTTGCCATTATATGCTTCACTGTATTTTATTTGTAGTATAATTTTTTTGTTTGTTTTATTTATTTGTTATTATATATCTTTAAAATTGCGTGTAATGCTAAATGCAAGCAGCAAAAATTATCCGCTAAAACAAATAAAAACCATGAGATTATTGATACAAGTTGTACTGTTTCTATAATTAGTTTCCAAAAAATGCAATTAAATTTTTTTATTTTAAACAAAAAAGTTTTTTATTAGGTATAACCATTCAATTTTGCATCCAAATTTGATGAAAAATATAGTATTATGTTACATAAAAAATGACAAAGCAGAGGTTTTTTTTTCATATTTTTTATGAAAATGAAAAATTCAAACTTTCTTTCTCAATAAAATTAATCAAATTTTTAAACATATAATATTATATTTTAATAAAATCGAAAGTTTTTTCCTAGCTATAATAAGTCTTTTTTTTGTTATTATTTATGAGATATATTTATTTTAGTACATAACATCTTGTAAAATATATTTTAAGTCTTGTGAACTTTATTTGATTATATTATTATACATTGATTCTTATTATTAAACTTTAAAATTTTATTTTTTTATATTAAACACTTTAATAACAGTTAAAAATTAAAAATTATTATTTTTCACCGTTGAAAATACTAAAGCCATATAAATGAAACCTAGATTGCACGAAAACTTTAACAGATTGACGTTTTCCCGTTTCAAAAACGTTTCGTTTCTGAAACTTGACATAAACTCATCAAAAACTTTTGTAATATAGTAAAATTGAAAATCCTTTTTCAAATCAGAAATGTGTTTCCTGCACATAAAAAAATAAAAAAAAATCTATAATTAATTAATAACAAAATGATATTAAATTCATAAATAAGAAAATAATATTAAAAATAAAAAATTCATTAAATTTTTAAATAAAAAAATAATATCAAAATAAAATTTAAAAGTTGTCCAATTTCCAAACTATTTAAGATCAATTATTATTAAGAAATTGCAAACATTTATTTTTCTTTATTCTAGACAACTTGATTTGTAAAATTATGTTTGAAATAAATATTATTATTAAATATTTATACACAATATTAGTATTTATAAATTTTCTTATATTTTTAATATTTATATATTTACCTTTATATCTTAATATTTTTACTTTCTTTTCACATTTCTGTTTCCTATATTTTTTATAAATACCGTCTCGTCATTTTCTGTTTCTGTTTATGTGGAAACATAGAATTAAACACAACAAATTTAGATTATATTTTGTCTATGGCGTTTTGTCCCTCATGCAAAATTGGTTCTCTCCCCATCTTTGAACGATAGTTCGTTCTAGCTGGGATTGGCCGTTTTTTATCATGTTTCGCTTCTATCCACGATCCACTGCATGGGTTGTCGATGTCGTCACGGAATGGATCAACCTCCCAATACAGTGTTATTTTTGTCGTTGGAAAGGTAGGTCGTTTCTCCTCTTGGAAAGATCAATCAATTTACAGCAGATTGGCGGACTTCTGATCAAGTGTTTAGAGGTTCTATAATGGCCATCAATTCTTAAGGCAACTCAGTTGATTTACAATGTACCTAGAAAAGGAAATTTCCAATTACTTTGAACAATATATATATATATATATATATATATATATATGTTTTACATGAAATATTCGTTTTAATAGAATGAGAAAAAAGTTTGTGGATAGTGATAAGATATTATCGTTCAAATAGCAAATGAAGAAAATGAAATTAACATTAAAAATTCAAGAAATTAGAGGAATTGGGTACATGATTGTAGATAGGTCCACAGCTCTGAGTTTGTTTTTTAAATTAAATAGACTTTAGTTCTATTTAAACTCGCAAACTCATATTATTCAAGATAATTTAGTATTATTAAATTTTAAGTTTTTTTTATATAAAAGTATAGAGAAAGAGATCAGAAATGTAAGTGGACATCCTAATTAGAGGTGATTGGATTCAGTTATAGATCAATCATTTGAAATTATTCGGAATTGGACTGAAAATCGGATATAGAATTAGTGTCGAATTTAGATGAGAAAATATTTGTCTAAAATTGAATATTTAGTTTGGTCTAATTTAGATATTCAAGATTAATAGATTACTTAGATTCAATATTTGAATATTTCTTTTTTAAAAAATTAAATTTTAAAAAATATAGTTTATATATATAAGTTATGGATAACGGATCGAATCAGATAAAAATTAATAATTGATGTTGTATCATTATTATTTCAATTCAGATCAATTTAATTATTTTTCAAATATTAATATTTTTTAATGTGATAAATTAATTTAGTTCGATATAGCTAGATCCATGTTTACCCTAATTTTAGCTAAGCTAGCACACTCTTAGCAGTAACATCACGCCTCTCCCCTGACAATATTATCAATAAAATGAAAGAAGACAAAATCGTTTGCCAAGCCAAGCTTGGAACAAATCCTAGCTGAAAAAACAGTTGATAAATAAAAGTTGAAACCTATATTGAAGTTGATCAGAAGCATCTTGAGCAACATAGTGTCTGCAAAAAGATGGGACCGCATTCCACCATGTGGTTTTCTGAAGCCATACTGTTTTGTTAGACAGAATATTTGCTACCATATTTCTTTCTCTAAATATATGTGTTACAGCAAAATCAATATTTCCTACTTAACGTAAGCAATTTAACAACACCGCGTACCATTGTCAGGGACATTCAAAGATTTATTGTGAAAACAAGACATCATAAACATGGAATCAATTTCAAGCCACACTATATTTCAACCGAATTTTTGGGCACGATTAAGTGCAGTTATAGCAGCCCCTAACTCTGTTTCTAAATCATAGCACACATTCTTATGGAATCATTAAACTCAAAATTCATTTCTCTTAAATTTCGTATTAGTATACATTATTTTGATGGAACTTTTCGATTAGAAAATTATGCTTAAATAATCTTATTACTTCAGCATTTCTAGCTACTACAATTTATAAATAAGACGACAAACAGAACCAAACATTGATGGAGTTTGGCATCCTACAGAAAACACAGAAAGAGGACCTTTGAGCACCAACTTAGCAACCCAAAAGATAAAAAAGAGACTGTTTACATGCATCCAATACAACAATCAAATCAACTTCAGTTCTAGAATATATGTTTTTTGGTGTTGATTATGTCATTCTTTGAAAATTTCTTCGATTTCTTCCCCCACTTGATCACTAGTTCTCATGTCTTTACACATAAAACAATTGGAAAAGACAAAATAATGGAATGGAAATTAAACTATAGCAGTTGGAAGCTTTATTAAAGTCTTTTTTATGACATTTGATATCGTCTTATGATTTGGTCTATAGAGTTTGGTATATTGACTTCTACTCTCTCATAATTTTTCTGGAAATGTTATTAGGTTGGTTTCTTTGCATCTGGTGATATACTGTTGTGTTATAACTAAATATACATTTTATTAGTCCTTTATTTATTTATTTTTTCATTCACATACCCTTTAATGTTTGGCTTCCTCTTAATTTGCCCTTCTTCCATTTCTTGTAGTATTGAATGTCTACTCATTGGTTACTGTCTTGCTGAGAATATATATATATATATATATATATATATATATATATATATATATATATATAT
>CATIWR010081577.1:0-32916 GCA_949677035.1 Omphalea diandra
TATATATATATTTGTGTGTGTGTGTTTTTAAATGTATTTATAAAAGAAAAATTCATTAAATTAAGAAAATAAGATGTGGATATGGAAATCTACATCAAGAAAACTTAGTATTTATGCTAGTCGATCAAAAAGCTTTTTTAAATTAAATTGTAGTTGAACTAAATTAATATAATAGTTTAATTTTAACCTTGAATTTTTTAATTTGAAATTGACAATTGAATTGGATTGTATTAAATTTGACTAAACCAATTAAAATCAAATAATTTCAATATCTTTACTTTTTCTTTTTCAGTTTCAATCTATTAATTTTTTAGAGAACAATAATTTGATTCTTATGTTTTTTCAATGGGCGACTGGAATGAAAGGAGGAAATGAATATGAATGAGAATTGATAGGTCTATCTGTGATCACAACTGTAAAGAGTGGCAGCAGCCGGAACAAGCGAAGAGAGAATTGTTAATGATGAGATGTGGATTTTGAAGTTTCGGTTGATCATAAAAGAAAAACGGCTCTCTGAATTTACCAGTGAATCGTTATGTGCCATGGCGTGAGCCTGCTAAAATCTACTAGTGATTTAACATTTTCTTTTTCAATTTAATTTTTTTATGCAGTCATAATTTAGTTAAGGAACATAATTTTGATTTCATACTTCAAACTTGATTTATAGTTAAAGATAAGACTATTCTATCAATTAGTCTTTGATTTTTAATTTAATAGTCTTAAAAATTACTTAAAATGTGAGGTTACAGTTCAAATCATCAAAGTTTAATTAATTTTAAAAAATACAATAAAACGATATAGAAATGGACATCAACAAAAACCAACATAACATGAGACATAAGGAGGCAAAGCAGCATGGTAATTACAAAACCAATAACTATTATTTAATCAATGGCTACTGAATAATAGGAGTATCCACAGGGTAGCCACGTCCAATAAGAAATGCAAGCATGGTTTGCTGAAGAATTTGTGGCATCCATTAACTAAAAGAATTGATAATTAAAAAAAGACGAAAAAAAATATTCGGGGCCCTCTTCAAATTAAAACCCAACCTTTTGGAATGTTGCAATTTAAACTCTTAAGGTCATACAAGACCTATGTAACATACATCCACTGCTTTCCATTGCGAGAAGAATGTCATTCTAATGTCTGAAATAGTTGGAATATGTATGAAATGGATTATCTCCCTGCCTCTGAAGACACAGCAGATTCTAATCCGTATTTAGTAAACACATCATTCAGCACAGCCTTCTCTTTGACCTTTAACCTGGATAGAATAAACGACAATTAAGTACATGTTCAAAAAAGGATAAGAAAATAAAACAGATAACTGCCAGAATGCTTAGTGCAAAGGAAAACCTTTTTGCAGATCCTGGGATTTCTATCTTGGGAGCCTTCTCTCCTTTCCCCTTCACAATAGAATTTTTCCTGGTTGCCTGTCTTTTTCCTTGTTTCTTCGAAGAAAATAAACCAGTTCTAGGTTCCATCATTTGTTCCAGGTTATCACCACTATTCAACTCTGATACACTGAAAGATTCCAGATTGCCTGTTACATCTTGCAATTCTGCTGTTATGAGCTCATCATCTGTATCACCTGGTACATCTGAGGAAGTTTCTTCCAAGGATGAATCATCAAAGTTCGCATCCGTGTCTTCTTCAGATTCAAGGTCCACTAAGTTTGAATCAGAGTAGAAGCTGCCGGCTGATTCATCATCAGAAGAGTTGGAAGAGTGTGAATTTATCATCATACATTTTATCTGCTTCTGAATCCTGCCAAATGCTACACTTTGTCCAGAAAATCGTTGCACAAACCTGCCATAAACGAAATAAATTTTTAAAAGTTATACAGATAATTTTAGATCTATATAGTCAATTACTTATATCGATGAAACAATATGTCCTACAAACTTATCCACTCTGGGATACTTTTTCCTGATACAGTACTTATCCTGGTTTGGAAAAAAATGTATATGTAAGTTTCATATGATAATATATACATCTTTAGACCAAAAGCTTTTCACCATGTTTTTGTTGCTATTGTTTATTCTCTTCATTGAAAATTTTCAATAGAAGGACTAGAAGCAAAGTTCAATTACCAGAATCACAAAGTAAACTTTTCTTCTGTGCCTTATAATCCTCTCTCATCACCTTCCAATATAGGAAATTAGACAGAAATGATGAAAGAAATTTGTAAACAACTTGGATACTCAACTTTAAAAGAGGCATGTTGGTACTCTTTTGTTTCTATTAATGAGTAATTCCCAAGTCTAATTTTGAAACCTATTTAATAGAAGAGCCTAACAACACTTAACTTGGGTTATATTTAGGTTTAGGCATGCTCTTATCACCAGGAGCTTCATAGTGGCTTCATTAAGAGGCTAATACTAATTTTAGTATAGTTTAACTACAGATTTACTCAAGCAACTATTTCCTTAAGGTTGTAAATAACCAAGTAGTTAAAGAATATCCACTGGATATGGCTTTTCAAGCTAAAATCTCGTTTGATTAATATACCAAGTCTGAAATGTCAAAACTTGGCCACACTATTACAGGCCTGAATTAAGAAAGAATGAGATTTGGCCATCAGATTTTCACAACTTATCTCATTTAATTCATGTTTCCTTTATGTTATTCTTCCTTTAAAAGGTTAGCATCATAACATTATCTACCTCAACAAAGCAATATTTTCTATAGCTATTTTTGCAAAACGACAGATCGGTTGAATGGTGAGAGGTTTAGGAGCATTCCCAAAAGATTGTGGGTTCAAATCCCACTCTCCATAGCCTGCGGTTGGTGGCATATTATTGTCATTATACACTAAGCTTTGGCCTTTAATATAGGCGCAGTGGGAGTATTACTAAATGTGTGCGAGTGTGATAGGCGCAATGTCCCTTACTCGGACTATGGGTCAGGGATAGCCTTCTTAACTTTTGTCACAGAAAAAGAATGACATATAACAATTTTTGAAACCAGGATTAATGTTTTCCAACTAGCACCGTGATTAGGAAAAGAAATCACAATCTTGTCACTGCATTTTGAAGGACCAAAGGCATACTATTTTGACATTTTAGCTGTAAATTGTGAGAGTAGATATACCTATCAGCATCATCATCAGATTTGAAATCAATAAAAGCAAAACCCTTGCAAATAGGGTCCTTCGTCTTTTTATTTCCTGAAACAGCTGGGATTATATTAACAATGCCAGGAACATCGTTAAACGCTGATTTCAGATCTCTGTGTATGTTCTTTTTCTTTGGAACGTTGATAACACGCACACGAGTGCCACCTGGTACAACTTTAGGTGCTGCATGAGTTCAGAAAATGAGCAGAGTCCGACTCAAGTTGATATGAAGTACACAATGCAAAAAGTCAAAATAATGACACTCAAAAAATTGTTGGCTATGAATCCATTATCAAAGAAAACTAAGACAAATTTTTTTACTATACTTTTGCAAACCCAAAAGAGAAACATAATTAAATGATGTTAGAAGAACAATGTGTTTCCAACCTTTATTTATTTATCTACCTTTTTTTTCTTTATTGCTAGAATAGATTAGAAGTTGTACGAATATATCTTTGTAAAATTATTTGCAAGAGACATGTCATAACCATAAAGATTTACTTATATAGGACTTCTGGAAAGACGATGACGGTAGTGATGCAAGTGATTATAAATCTCTAAAATCAAGAACCAAAATAGACAAATGTCTATGATATGGTTTTACGAGCCAAAAACAGAAGCATTCATGAGCATGAGATCTGATGAAGGAATCTGCTTCATTGATCTGACAAGTAGATTACTGAGTTGTTATCTCTGAGGGCCCCATTTAGAGACCACAAGGCGTGTTTAAAAACTTTTACATTGTCACATTGGACTAAATTTTTTGGAGAGAACAAAAATTTTTTGGAGAGAACAACCCAATATTGGAGTGAACTGACAACTTAGCAGATCACCTCCCTCCAAAATAAGTTTTAAAGACTTAACCTTGTTTGTTATTCTCTTGCTACTTCTGCTGCACATGCTTCATCCAAACAGAGAGATTTTACATGTCTCCATGTTGATTCAAATACTACTTCCACCATTTGATTCCTTGAATAGCAGCTACTGTGGTGAATTTATCTCTAATGACTACATCCGTATAAAGTTCCATCTATCCTTATCAGTCAACAATCAGTGAACTGGTGTTCAGAGTACTCTATTTTCTTTTCTTGGCTTTACAATGCTCTCAGAACACTTCTCAAATGTCTGGTTATTCCCCTTGGTCCAAAAATATCTCCTTTCCGCTCTTCTTTGTAACTGTACATCCAAACTGTGTAACAAATTCCAAGAAAAACAGTATTTTTCACCGTCTCCCTTAGAAACTGTAAAATTCTCTAGAACTGTCTTGAACCATGATGAACAAACATTGAAGAGCATCAATGGCCATGGCCAAGTATGTTCTCCAAGCATTTCCTGAAATCAAATCTCAAATAGATGTTCTAGAGGTTCTGGACCTTCTGTTTGCCACAAGCAGAGCAGGACTAAAATATCTTCAGCATTCAGAATTAGTTACGTACACATTATACTCTGCCTCTACCTCATGTGTCAGCACATGAATCTACCTATAGCTTTGACAAACCTAATGGGAACCTTGCCATTAAAATTGCCTCCAATATTACAAGTACAAATCAAGCAAAAAAATCTCAATCGCCAATTACAAGTGAACTGGAAAACGATCCCAGTATAATATTTTCAGTATCAGTATAAGATATCTATTGCCACAGCACCAAATTCAGGAAATAGCATTTTCAATTGCACAAGAAACAGCCAAAATTTCAAATAAACAAGATAGATATAAGGATGTTATTAAAACTACGCAGGCATCGCTACACACTAAACAACAATAAAACATATATTAGTAGCCTGAATAAGAAAAGACAAGACATCACCTTTATTTTTTTGATCAACTTTCCTGGGTACAGAACTGAGAGGATCACGTTTAAGGTTATTGATATTAGAAGCCTGTTCCTTTCTAATCATCTCCATTTCTTCAAGCAGCTTATCTTCAATAGCAGTGTTATACTCCTTCCCTTCACCAAACCCACGCGGCTTGTTCTCTAGCCACTTCTTCATCTTGCTAAATGGCACAAACATCTCTCCATCATCATCATCTTCATCGTCATCTTCATCATCATCCTCACCACTCAAATCACCAAACTCATCATCATCCAACTCACTCATATCCATAAGGGCAGGAACATCCTTTGGTCGCTTCTTTAGCGCATATACGCTAAAAAGATCAAATCTTTGGTTTGAAAGAGTATGGAATCTGAAATGTGCATGTTGAGATTGGTGTAGAGAGGTGAAGAAAGAGTTGTTTTTGAAGTGGAGAATGAAGTTTGAAGCAGTTGAAGATGAGGTTGACAGATAGGAGAGATATTTATGAGTGTTAAGAGTTTCATTTTTTGTATTTAGAAAACAAAAAGAACAAAAATTGGCGGTAGTGCCAATCGGTAGCATCATTTGGCTACTTCTTGCTTCAACTCCTACTCTGATCTGTTCCACTTCCCTTCTAATCCTGTTCAAAAGGAGAAAGCTACGAAAATTCTGTTAATTTATTGAACATAGAACTCGCAAAGGCAATACACAAGCATGTTATCTAGTAATTATATTAAAAAAAAAAAGACAGGAAACTTAATAGAATGAGAAATTAAAAAAAAAAAAAGAGTTAATATTTTTTTCGCGACCAAGTCCATATGCCAATAGGTTATAAAAAAAATAAAAAAATATTATTAGCTCATGCTAATAAAAATGTTTAGAATTTGCATCATTGAAGCCAAAAGGTCCATGGAATTGCAATTTTCTACATAACGTCCATCCAAAAAAGTTAACAAGCAGTTGCAACATGAAGTTCAAAATATCTAATGTGGTAAGTTTAACGTGCTTAAAATAAAAATATCAAATACTGGAACACAAAAATCAAATTTTAGAACACAGAGGATTGTCTGAACCTTCAAAAGCAAATCTCACACGCAAGGTTACAATTCTAAATCTGCTACTAAGGTAAATGGAAGATGGTAAAACCTATACAACTAACTAGAAATAGACAAGGCTGTGAACTCTTCAGCTCATTTCCCCTACATTTTTATGTTGTTGCATCTTAAACAATGTACCCCCCCCCCGCCCCTCTCTTCTCTCTCTCTCTCTCTCCTGCTTTTCTCTCTTTGGAGATTGCACTTGACAACTGTGGACTCTTGCACCACATGAGAAAAATCTCAGAGAAAACAGAAAGAGAAAGAGAGGGAAAAAAAACCCTTCTGGGAAAGAAGAAGTACCAAAAAAGCAGCTATTGCCTGTGTTCAGACTAAGATCATTGACACATCTAAAGCACTAAAAACACTGCAAATGTGAATATTTCAAAATTCAATTTAGGTAAAGGAATCAAGTACGAAATAGGGATTGATTGATACAGCTTGAGTAATAGATAGTCATGAATATTCCCTAAAAGCTACACGTGTGAAATTAATCAAGTCAAACAGACAAGTTCCTATATATATATATATATATAGGGAACGAACTCATAAATGGATTTAAGTACAGTACAGTCTCATCCATTGTTCTAAGGTTATAGCAATGAATACCAATTTGTAGACAACCACATAACAAAGATGCAGGAATATAAATTATGTAGCAGATAAAATCCAACTAGAACTAAAAACGTAAACACCTAGAAGTATATGTTTATACCAAGATGAGTTTAACAAGGAAGAAAAAGAAGAAGAAAATTGTAAATAAATAAGAAGTTAAATAAGTAACCAGTGGAAGCTTGGTGGTATAAACCAGGGCCTTCAATGAGGACAAGCGACGCAGAACATCCTCATAAACAACACCACACAATCTCAAGCATGTCCCAGCAGCCTTGGCTTGGAGGCAACAGAACTTTTATCTTCCTATGACTGTGTGCTTCTATCACCCACTTTAAGCCTGTCAAATTGCAAACAGGTCATACCAGAATATTAGGATCATTATTTATCACACGCTAGAACATTACTTCAACAAATTAAAGAAAACTAATAATAATAAGTAATCAAGAGATAACAAGAACTGAACTTGAATCGATGAATATTTTTTTAAAAAAAAAAAAAAGGAAAACTGATACCCCCAGTAGAAGCCAAGAACAAAAACAGAAAAGGTAGGCTTTAGAATAAGTATTGCATTACCAAAATAAAGTAGTGGGGTTCAGGGTTTATAGGCCTTTGTGACGAACCCAAAAAATTCAATGCACAATTAGTTTTTTCTCCCTTTTTTTTTTCTGATAAAGAAAATCTCCTTCATTAAGGAAAGATGGTAGTAACGATTAGAATGAAGACAAGGGAGGTGTACCATAGTAGCAGAGATGGCAGACACTGTCGTAGACGACGAACGTGGCTGACGCAAAGTGGGTGAGGTAGCCTGCTTCAAAAGACCACTAGTACAAGGACTAGAACCGGCGTCTGAAACGGCGTAGGTTGGTGATGGAGATGAAAATACACCACCGTCGGCCCCAACTTCACTTAAAAAAAAAAAAAAACCAAACAAGGGAGATGGATGATAGAAGAGATGGAAGATGGGGGGGCAATAAAGGAAGTTAGAAATAACTCTGTTACTAGTGATGCCGACGCATCTCCAAACATGGTGTCGTGGTGTAGTTGGTTATCACGTCAGTCTAACACACTGAAGGTCTCCGGTTCGAGTCCGGGCGACGCCAATTTATTTTTGTAGTAATAAATAATTTGGGAATTCTTGGACAGGCTGGAAACAGACAAAACGGGCCCTTTTGTTTTTAATAAGAACTTGGCAACCCAACTGAGGGAGATCAGATCATATGGTCTCTGACTCTCTAGTCCATGTTTTTGGAGGTTCATTGTTTTCTTAGAAGCCCAATGAAAAGGGGTTGTAATTATAAGACGACAAGCGGTATCTCTTTTACTTCACAATTCTATCTCACTAAATTGGTGAGGTGTGGATTTCAATTCTGGTTTAACATTTGATCCTCAACCCTCTATCTTTGTTAGTGTAGATGCAATATGCATATACTTGGGAATAATATGTATGGAGTCGATGGGGTGCTAGCAAATGAACATTGGAATATGGGAAGACCAAAACAGAAGTTTTTTTTTTTTTTTTAATGATTTGAGATGTATATGCACCTTTTCTCACATTAGCTTTTTTCATTTGCATTATGAATTCCATAACGTAAGATATAATTTTTTTGGTAAATTCTACAGTGACGAATATTATAATACCGTCAAATAACATTATCTAATCTTATAGTGTATAATAACTTTTATTTAATTTAATAGTATTTTAATTCTATCTAATCAATAGTGAATAATAACATTTATCTAAATTATTAATGGTGGTATTATAATAATCTTCTCGTCTTTTTTGGCTTGAAGTTGGATCCTGCTGACTGTAAGATACTTCAGTTGCAATTTGCAGGTTAGTAAGTGGCCTTGCTCAAGATTTGATTAATTGATCATGGCTCAAATCTTATGGACCCATGAAGCAACTTATAGCCCATAAGCCAATCTTCTGTGTTTCATACAACCCTAAGATCTAGACTTGAGACTTGTTACCTGTCATGGTCAAAGTGCTTGCAGACTGTACTCACATGGGGCCAAGGACACAACCAATATTTTGGAGTTTTGAGTGCAGCAGTAACCAATGCCTCTGTAATTGTGGATGGCAGTGCAATGGCATGAAATTTTTTGTTTGGAGTGCAATATGTGGAACCAAACAAACAATTCATGTCGAAGTACTGTTAGCTAGTCTTCTTTTAGTCCCTGCATGATTGCGTCTCACGAGTCATCGCTCATTCTATGCCTGCCACACATATCCTTCGAGCCCAAATTTAACCGTCCCGTGAGGGGTAAGGACCCTACCCAACATGGGGGCATACGTCTCATTCATACTGTAATCCCGCTCTGCTATGTCTCCAATTTATGATCTTCACGTTTTTGTTTACCAATTCTCACGTTGGTTTGTACATTTTTCCCTTTTGTATTAATTTCTTGTGGGAAGATTATAAAAAGCGGATATTTCTATGAGGATTTATGAATTACCTCTCAGATGTATTTAATTTATAGAACGAGTTAGTACTATGAACTATACATTAATAAAGAGTTTTCTTTAAATAATAACTTTCACCAACTTAGTAAATTTTTTTATTATAATAGTTAATAAGAAAAATCAAAATCAAGACTTCTTATTTGCTCATGAAACGAAAAAATCGATCAAATTACACCTTATTAATTTAGGCTCTATTTATGTTGTAGAAAATATGTTTTTTTTTTTTATATTTGATATGCTAAAAAAAGGACTTCTTTATTTAAAATACAAAATTATTTTTTGAATTTTAATAAATTCATTCGATTGAAAAATAAAATTATATAAATACATATATTTATTATTACATATTATCATTGATTATCCATATCCATCACCAATTGTTGTTAATTGATAATGGAATGGGATGTATAAAAATTTTTATTTTTAATAAAAATTTTTATATGAAATATTAAATAATTTGAATATAAAGTATTTTTATCTAAATTTATTATAATTTTATAAATTAAAAATTAAATATTTTATAATGTATTTCAAACAATAGATAATATATTATCAGAAAATATTTTATACAAATAAATTGTCTTTTGGAGCATTAATCTCAAAATTTGAAGCTGCATAAATAAAGAAAAAGAACAAACTACTCTTGAACTTTTGTGTTTATAATTTTCGTATTGAATAAATGCACATAGTGCATTCTACTTGGAACTAACTAAAAATAAAATTAATTTTATTAATAAATTTCATAATAGTGTCTCGTTTTCCTAAAGAGCAAAGATTGTAAATATATTTACAAATTAAGAGGAAAGGGAGACACAAAAGAGTTAAAATCAATTATTATTATTTATTATTTAGGAATGAATATTAAAATTTAAATCTCACCGATGTAATTTTTATTTCTAATACTAAAAAAAATAACCATTGATTTGAAAGGGACCAAGGTGTGCAATAAGGATGCAATGCGTAAGGAGCATACGCAATTGGTGCCCACATTGTTTATAAAAACCCAATACCAGGAGGCCAGCAGCCATCTAAGTCATTTTCAGATAGGACCATGTCCACCAGGCAACCAGATGCATGCAACCATTATCATACCATAGCATACTGGACTCTGCAAATTTCCAACGTATACAGTATATAACATATGCATCATGTATTATAACATATGTAAGCCATATGATTGACTGAATAAATACAACAGTGAAAGTGCAAGAAACATGATACAGAAATTGGTACTTCCATCATTTTCTGGGTTGTACGAAATATAACTTTATATAAGTTGATCACATGTGCCTAAGACTTCCCTACGAAAACTGGCCCCTATATAACAACCGTGTCTAGAAATTGAGGCCCAGATCTCTACCGAGACAACAATTTCAAGTCCTGTTTTATTATACCGTGTATCATATATCTTCATTTCCTAACTGATTGATTTGAGCATATGTCGATATGTGTGGAGAGGTCAAGAGGGTGAGGAAGAAAAATAAAATTTGAATGGCGGTGATGCTAGGTTGTTTGTACCCCACCAATTAGGCAGTTAATAGTTGAATTTTAGGGCTTGGAGACAGAGTTCCTTGGATGTTGGCATTAGGTAAGTAGAGCTTTTCCACAATGGCCTATAGTCTTTCCTTTCTTTTCATTTGATTGACATACCACTGCTTATAAAGAATTTCCATCTTTGAAATAGTCTCTACATATCTCAATTTCAATGTGAATGGATCGTGGGGGGATTCATTACATTTGCCAACAAATTTCATAAAAAAAATCATATATTATATAATTAATTATGAAATATATACTAATTAATTGGCAAACTCAATTAATTGTACTGTATAATACAAATCAATTCAAGTTTATAAGCTTAATAATTTGGAGTTATTTTGCGAACTCCTTCAAATTTGATTATTGAGCTAATCGTAATCAATTTCATATAATTAGCAATGAATAATTTATTTATTTTTTTACTAAAATGATAAATCTCAAAGTGATACACAAATTCCTAAACTAAACGTGTTTATTTTCAGAGATTGAGACTCTGACAATGCCAATAATTTGGTCATATTCTTTGTATGTAGGTGGCTGGCAGATATTGGCATTGAGAAATCTCCTACAATCTTTAAACATGCATAGGTATTTCCTAAAAGAAATTCTGGATTTTTTTCACTTTAAATTTCTTGCAGCCCAAAATGCCTAAATTACTAAACTCCCTATGTCCAATCGCCAAGGTTGTTGACATTTCTTTTCATATGCTAGCCAGATTGAATCGCCAAATATGTTAGATTAGAGGCAAATAATTAATATTTAATTAGAGCAATTTAATCTAACTAGGGTAATATCAAACATGGGAAAGAGTGTCTAAGTATGGACAAGCCGGTCTGTCAGTTATGTGCACGGCATAATAAAAAACCCAAAATTCAGAGACTTTGTTTTTGTTGAAAATTCTAGGCATGTAGTTGGCCCATCAACTCAACAATGTCAATGAAGCTGACCATAAGAAGGCTCCTCAAATAAAGAAATAAAAAGATTGAAGAGGACGTTATCCACAGTTTTCGTTTTTTTAATTGTCATTAATTATAAAAGGACTTTAAAATAATTGTAACTTACTATGCATTTATACCCACAAACATATATATCACATAATGTACATTTTTTGGATTTATTTTGGACAGAATCCTTGAAACTTGAAATATAAATGATGGTGGAGCTTAGTCTTTGCCTGGTGAATTATGTGTGGTGTGGATGATTAACTATAATCTAGTGATAAAATATATAATTTTTTTTAAGAAAGTCTTAAATTTGATTTTTTTCTCTAAATTAATATATATGTATTCTAATTTCAATCACATTATAAATACATGTGCTAGCCACGAGAGACCACGGTCAACAAGAAATGAGTCATTGATTAATTAATCTTTTTATCTTACTCTTAGATTTTTTTTTTTTTTGAGAAGTTACTCTTAGTTAATTATGGGTAAAAACTAAATGATTAAGAAAGATTATATATATATAAGAAATTGTAGAAGAGAGAGAATTATAAAAATTTAAAATTTTGATTTTCTACAAAGTAAAATAGATATTCGAGCATTAACAAATAAAAATTACTAAGTTAATAGAAACTTATCTATGGAGTTGATGAATACTTATATATTCATTCAATTCAACATCCATATAATTATAGCCATATGGGATAACTAAAATTAATATAGATTAAGGCAAAAATGAACTATAGCTTAAGCCACTTCGAAAGGATATATATAGGCACACATTATTAGATGCGTTTGATGATTAAACTACCAAACACTAAAGCATGCTATAAGGCAGAACCTAATACATGGGCTTTGGTATAAATTAAAGACCTAAGAAGAACATAGAGGTCAGGTCATGTATAGATTAAGTGATAGATATACTTTCACTAAGACCATGATTATTTGCACTATATCGTAACTTAGAATTTTCTACTTTCTTCTTTTGTTTCCTTTGAGAAAAATAGATAATCATATAATATACGGGAATGGGAAAAGACGACTTCAAATGTCCCAATGATGAAGCCCCAACCTATCTCGCCGACCAAACCACAAAAGGTGATTATTGGGTCCTATGTATAGAGATGCTTATTTTTGTGACTAGAAGCTTAGATAGGAACTGATACCAGAATCCTAAGGCCTTTAGTGTATAAAACAAGACTCATCTAATATATATAGCTATTTGAAAATCAAGGGGAGTCACTTTAGATTTCTACTTCACTTTCACTATAAAAAAGGAGAAAAATTTTTGAAGGATAAGAAAGGAAACGTTTATATATAGAGAGAGAGAAAGAAAGGAAAATGGTAACTTTCTTTATGATATGCTTTTGTCATTGAGAGGCAAATAATACAAGGATGAAAGAAATAGATATAAAGAGAAAGAAACAGTGCTGAAAATGATGTTACCACTTTGTGTTTTTAATTAATTTATTTATTGATTAATGATCATCTGCTATGGGACAAATTTAAGATATGGATTCGCTGTGAGGTTGTGGCCTTGTCCAATAAAATTAAGTGGCCACTATTATTTTTCAAAGAAAAAATCCAAGCTTTCTTCTTCTTTTTCTTTTTTTTTTTTTTTTCCCTTATCAAATTGTATAGACATATCCCTCTTCTAAGCTTACATATTAATATATTTTCTTATTGACTTAAGTCTATCAAAAAATTATTTTTAACAATCTTTTAATAGATTCAAATTCAAAATCATAAAAGATAAATATAATCTCTTGTTACATGAGTCAATTCATATTTTCTTACTACTATATAATAAGCAACTTTGCCCAATAGTTCTTAATTAAATTAACATATATATATATATAAGAGGACAGAAGTTAATTTATTTCACACGGCATATCAAACCATTAAATGAAAAAAAAAAAAAAATTGCATGTACCTGTATTCAAAAGAAGTATACATTGTGTGTGCTTGTTCCCCCAACTAGCTCCATCTTACCCTCTCTACCTATATAAAATAGATTCAGAAAATGTTTATCTCAAATAATTGGGAAACATCATGCTAATAATTAACTGATTTTGAGTTCTACTTTGAAAAGATTGGCAGTACAAATTTCTTAAATATTTGTTATTTTAATTTCAATTTTTTTATCGCTTTAAAAAAATTAAGATTTATTAATTTTTTTCAAAATTTTCATTTTTCTTTATTATTTTCAAAATTTTCATTTTTCTTTATTATTTTCAATAATTTTATTAAAGAATAATTTCGGCACCTATAATTTTTTTTATATATATAAATGAGACTATCTAACATTTTTTTTAATTTTTATACAATAACCCTAAGCAACAAATATTTTGAAATAAAAGAAAAAAGTTGTTTTTATTTAGTCCCATACTTAATTGACCATCAAACTGCTGGCTACAGAGAGATATTATCCTACATGTGGTGTGGAAATCTAGCACATGCTATCAGAAAGTAGTTAAATTAATTGCCCACCCACCTCCAATAATATTCAGATACACGCGATTTTTTTTTTAGGATAATATGCATATGTACATGATTTATATTATTGATTTTCTAAATGAATGTCAAATTCAAATTTTAATATTGTAAAATTATTTTTTTCAACGTTTTAAAAATCTCGTTTAAATAAATGAAACACATGGATTAATTACTTGATTTTGATGTATATACGTGTGTGGTGGGGATGGGGGGTGGTGAGAGATTGGGATGGAAGAGAAACCTTTCTTCTTAGTGATCATGATGTTGAACTAAAAGAGGTAGAAGCACGATTTATAAAGAAAGAGCACAATTCGGCCAAAGCATGTTGGAAGACTAAAAGTTCATTATGTCACTGTACAATAGTGTGTGATTTAATTTGAAAAATTTTTAAAAATTTAAATAATGTTTTTTATTTTAAAATGTTATAATTACAGATGATTCAATCTCATTTAAACTAATTTAATTTTTTAAACACTTTAAAATAATTAAATTTCAATTTCTAAAAAACTATAATTTAAAATCAATCCAATTCACTTAGTTGGTAGTTTTTTTTTTAATTATTATTAATAATTACAGTAAGAAGGAGAGATTCAAGCTCAAAACCTAAAAATTTTAAAAATAAGTACACTATCACTAGATTAATCTGTCGCTCAGTGGGGAATTAGGAAGCCAAAATGTTATAATGGAGTATACAGTATGCGTCATGGTAATATCACTTCTCTGTGACGTATATTTGCATTTATTTTGCGGTAGACCATAAATTAATGACATCTTGACGTTAAACACTCGGTGTACATACAACTAAGCACAATTACACTGAAGTATTGGCTAGTTGATAAACGAGTCAATTTTTTCTCTTACTTTATTGATTTTAGTTTAAATTTTATTTAACTGAAATCATAGAGAATTAAAAAAGTATTTTCATCATATCTGAATCTCCAAATTTCAACAATGGTGATCTGATTTTGATCCCATAAGACAAATAAATTTAGTAGTATGGCGCATCAAAATTACTCGTAGTATAATTGATTTACCATCAACTGCAAAATTTCTTTTGTTTTTTTGAGTTTAGACTAGAAAGAATTTGAACTTAAGAATTTATTTAAGAGAAAATATATTTAATCACTAGGTTATACCAATAAATAAATTATTAATTGCAAAATTAAATGAAAATGGATTTTTTTTTTGAACGTAGTATAAAGAGTGATGAAAAGAGCATTTAATATTGGAAGACAGTAATAATAACAAGAGTCCAGCCAATGTGCCCTTGTTTAAGGATTCATTTCCCACAGCGGCATTGTTGAAAGACACCTCATTAGTTTGGATTGGCTTGGTTGTGGGGGGACAACGGTAATGGGGCTTCACTTTACAGGAACAAATCCTTAATTATGGGTTTGTTTTCACCTCTTTTAATTAAATTGTTTAATTAACAAAAAATTCTTAGTATTTTCTTTTTTCACAGTTGTGATACTGTTTAAATAAATTATTTAAAGATCAAGTAGAGAGGACAAGACAATAAGTTAGCAATCATCAAATTGAAAAGGTAATTTTAATTAATTGAATGTTAATTGGAGCATATAAATAAATTTATGATTTCAAGACATTATGGGCAACTTTTTGCCAGTTCGAAATTTTAATCATGTGCAAGGGATTTGAGAGAATGGTTTACTTTATTTACATCATTTCACAATATGTGCCAAGAGCTTTTTCCATGAGTTCAGGATGATAAAATCATGCCCATGCTCCACCAAAAGTTAACTACTTCAGGCCAGTCTTCATCAATACAAAAAAAAAAAAAAGTGATTTTAGGGGCTCTAATTATTTAGATTCATTTTGGAGTTTTTTTTTGTATTTTTATAAAAAGTGCAAAAAAACTTTAAAGAGAATATAAATATATTATATTGAGAGTTTCTTTTTATATTCTTCTAAAAAGTGCAAAAAAAAACTTTAAAAGAGCATAAATATATTATATTAAAAGTTTCATCTATTTACACTTATATGATAATACAAAAATTGAAGAAGATTGCAAATAGCTAAACCTCACTGTACCAAGGGAAGTACCTCCTTTTCTATGATGCCTCTCAAATTGTTACTAATCCTCATTCTTGGGTAAAAGTCTTGTTCAGTTACCACTGTATTTGAAATGGAACAACTAGTTGAATTAAATGTAGTTCAAATTTTAAATGCCAATACAGTATAATCAATAAGTTTAGATCTAAACGCCGTGTCATAATATTTATCATTTTATAAAAAATTATTTTAATATAATTATCATTTTACATTATTAATATAACATTAATTATTTATTTTTCAAAATTATCCTGGTCATCATTTTCTCTTTATCCTATAATTAAATATTTTCTCATCAATGTTAGTGTAAAATTTTAGTTGAAGACAATTAAGGGTTTATTAGTCAATATTAATTGAAATTATTTATAATTAATTACTTTTTCTGTTCTAAATTAGATTGTCATTCTAGAAAGAAATTTTCGATCTACAATACTTGATATTTTATAATTTTTCATAAACATTAATTAATTTTTTATAATTTTATTATTTTTTTCTTTTATAATAATAATTTATTTGTAGAGTACATAATAATTTATGAAAATAATTAATTAAGGGTAATATAATATTTTATTTATATAATAACACTTATTAAATACAATATTTAATATATGTGTAAAAAATTTCAATGACATCTATTAAGAAATAGAAGAAATACTTTCTTAATCAAAGCGAACAACTCTAAAAAAAACATATATTGTGAAATGAAAAGAGTATTTGACATTACATGTCCAATTCGATGCATTAAAATTGAGAACATAAAATATAATTACAAAAAATTATCAAAAGAAAAATATTAAATACACCATTAATGATTTCATCATGTAATTGTTTTAGATCTAAAATTATTCTTAAAATTTCATTTAATAATTTAGGCTTTTAAGTTAAAAGATTTTTTGATATGGTCGTACAGTTTCTATGATCGAAAAGTTTAGAATTTAATCTTACTCTTGTTAGGAATTATATATAGGTTAATAATTGTTGTATTTTAATGACTATTTGATTACTAAAGAGTGAATTTCTGTGTTATTTGAAAGTGACGAAGTAGTGTTTGAAGGAGATGAGTCGTTGATTATTTCCTTAAAAAAAGGAAAAAAGATTGAAAACAAAAATATGAGGTCGTAGTGAGGAGGCGTTAGGCCATTTGGCCGTATGTGGAGCAATAGCCCAAAAATCACAGGTTGGCGCCATTTCTGCGGACATTTTTACTTCCCAGTTTGGTAACTTTGACCAAGCCAACTACACCACAGTGATAGGAGGATATGCAATGGCATAATTTTTTAACTAATTCTATTAATCTATTTTAGAACCTTAAAGTAATATTATATGATTTCTATTTAATCGGAGCAATTATTGCTTATTATACTGCACCAATATGAGCATTATTGTATTATAAATAATTTTGCACTTTATTTATCTCATTTTTTTAGGGTTTCTTTCTCTCATTTGGACGCAATTGCATGATAGGATCTAATCTCATTAATGAGACGTCAGACAGGTTTCATCAACATAAATGCAGATACCGTGTTTCCGCGATTAAATGGATCGCTTGATCGAACTTATGAATTAAAAATTAATTAATGATTTTAATTTGATTTGAAATTAAAAATTTATTAATAAAAATATATCAAAATTAAAAAAAATAAAAAATTAAATAAAATGGATTCAATCTAAATTACATTAAATTTTTAAAATTATTTTATTTTATTTAAATATTAAAATATATTTACTGTATTATTTTTTAATTTTTTTTTTACTCTTTCTATTTCAATTTATTTAACATTTTAAAAGTGTATATAAATATTAATGAACTATTAAATCGCTTAATTAGTATAATAAAATCTCTAAATTATCGTTATTCATATTATATTAAAACTCGTTCCCTCTAAAAGAAATATAGAGTGTTCAAAAAAATCTTTAATGAAGATAAAAAAAATGAAAGAAAACACATAGACATACATAAATTTCCTAAAATATCAAATAAAATGAAATAAAACAAAAACTTTAAAATATCAATTAAAATGGAATGAAGAGAGTATAAATTTTAAAATATAATTTTATATATTTTTAAATTTTATAAAATAATTTATTAAATTAAATTAATAAAATCAATCAATACCAATTGAATAACAAGTTAAATAACAAATAGCTTCAATCCTAAATTAATGAATTTTAACTATTTTTTTTTTTTTAAGTTTATTGCACTCGTTGAAAGAAATATTAATAATTTCAATTATTTATATTTTTTACTTTAAAAAATATAAATAATTTAATTTTAATTGAATTTTAAAAAATATTATATAAATGCAACTAGATGCATCTATAGAAAGAGCAGCACAGAAAAGTCAATGACATTTATTGCATTGTTTTTGTTTTTTTTGGCCAAAATGAATAGACATTCTATTATTGAGAAACAAAAATTAAAAAATTTATTAATATTTGATATGAGGGAATTGCGGATGCTGACATGATGCTGACCTCTTGAAAATCCACCAATCTTCAGCCAGGCGTTGATTGCTAGATCACAACCCTATCTGTGATTAAAGGGATCAAAAGTTTGCTGTATATCGAACAGGAATGAATCTAAAGAAGATACAACAAAAGTTTATATTATTTGATTTCCCATCAAAACAAATTTCAATACCACACGTCAACTTTACCTTATTGATCAAATTTGAAGTTAAGATCAAATTATAATCTCGCTTTCAAGAATCAAATCAAATCAGTATAAAACACAAAAATTAGCTATAATATTTAATTATTAAAAAATCAATTGTTAATATGATTTCTAGAGTTGATATAAATTAATTGTTAATAAAAAACAAAAAAATTGTGACAAGAAATTTGCATCACTATATATGTCATGAACTATTAGAGGTTGGTGGTTAGTGATATTTGTAGAAATGGCATAAGGGATCCTAAAAGTTGTTTTTTTTTTTTTTTTATTCTTTTTCTTGCACAAAATAAAATGGTATTGGTGGAAAGTGTAAGCTGAATCTTTAGTTGTGATTGTGCCATGGAATTCCTTTCATTGGATAAGTAATAATGATAGCATAGAAAATATTTTCACATAATTATTTCCATATGAAATCAAAGTGCTTGATGCGTTGCCATACCCACAAGAGTTATGCCATCATTTGGTGCTATCTAATGCCTTGAATCTTTACCAGTAGGCATTTTTCCCTAGGGTTTTTCGTGGTAGCCCTAAATTTTGATGTCTATGATATGTTTATGCACCTTGAGTAGCGTTAATTTGGCCAATTTTTATTTTAGTTGTTTTTTCTTTCTTTAAATTGGTAGAATCTAATGGTAATTTTTGTAAATTAGAATGTAATTTGATCACCTTTATTAATATTTTCCCAGAAACTAAATAAGCCTTTTTGATTTATTGCTCCTTATATTGTAAATTAGAATCTTATTTTCCTCATTTTTGTTTGTTCCTTATTTGAAAATTAAAATTTGAATCTCGATATAGATCATGACTATATTTTGATCACCTGTGTTATAATTATTCTTTAATTTTGAGTTTGAATCAGGAAAGATTCAAACTTATGATTTTAGTCAATAAAAAAAATGTACTTAAATACTACATTATATTTGCAGATATACTAATATTATTATTTTACTAAAAGCTAGAAAGTAAAAAAAAAATATCAATAAATCTTGGATTAATTGTTTTTTTTTAATACAAGTAAAATTTAATGTATTGTACTAAATCTTCTTATTCAATATGATAAAAAAAAAAAAAAACTGGCATGATTTTCTAATTGATAAAAGAACAAAATAGTATCAATCCTTTAAATGATTTCTAATATATATATATATATAGCCAGAGTAAACCCACTCAAAATTTTATATTTAAAAAGAGTTTATCAGTATTTTTGTTTAAAAAAAAAGTTTATTAGTAGTGTTTGGAGATAAGGACAGAGATGCATTTAGCTGGGGAAGTGTTTTCATTTTCATTCTTTGTTTTTTAATTTCTTTTTTTTTTTTTTTTAAAGAAACTGATTAAAAGTGAAGGCAGAGGAGCCAAATTTGATTGATAGATGTATCACGGGGTCTCTGTTTTCAGTATTGATTAAAGCTAAGAATGGGGTGGGAATCACATTGATCATCGGCCCCGACTCTAAGCCTCGTTACATTTCTCCACTGCACAGCCACGGATTTCTAATACTGTTGTAATTGCGACACAACTACTGGTAGTGTTATTATTATTAACAGAATTCTGTACTACTGCCACTACTACTACTATTATTGAAGCCTAAATTTATTGTACTTTTTCAACATAAATATGAAGCTAAAATTCAACTTGCTGTCAATATTTATTATGACAATAACTATTTTATAGTGCACACTTTTTTTATTTTATAATATTTATTATTTTATAATTATATATATAAATTAAAAAAATAATTAATGAAAAATAATTTTTATTAATATGAATCCATATATCCTTAATTTATTTTTAATTAAAACTTTATCATAAAAAAAAGGAGAGAGAGAGAGGGGGACATAAGAGTAAGTTTGAAAAGAAATTAATTAATATTGTTTTGATATCGTAGAACGATAAATATTTTGTAATAAAACACTTCTTAAAAATGACAGATATTGTAAAACAAAAAATATTTTTTTCAAAAAAATTAAGATGATTTAGAAGTTCATTTGCTATCAATGAATCTTTAATTTAATACTATTGAATTTGTCTTGAAAATTTGATTACCAATCGTTAGTAAAATTTTTACCCAAAAAAAAAAATAATTTGTTTTTAACAAAATAGGCATTCATAAGCGATTGTCATTACTTTTAATTCACGGTCTCTTTTAAGCTATGGAGGAAGTCTTCAAGCCCAGAAAAGTCCAGAGGCCCAAAGGATGCGTTTTTCTTGAATTAATGTTGATCACATATTTTAGGTTGAAATATGTGATATTAGTTTACACATATATTATTTCCATTAATTCTTTTTTTTTTTTTTTGCATTACTTTCATTATGTTTTGCATTTGTTTGATATATAATGTAAAATTGTATCTATTCGAATATGATTAAAAAAGTGATATTACGATTCATGTCACTTACTATCATATGTAAAATTTTTGAGAGAAAACAAAACCTAGCAAGAACAATACATATATTTTTCAAAATTAATTTTTTAAAGGGTATCAAGGCACCACAATATTCCTTGAGAATGGCGCAAAAAGGCATTTCAACAAGGGAAGCAATCAAAACTTAAGCAGCCTAACTTTAGATTTTAGAGATGGAAAAGATTTTACCATGTTTAATTAATTATGCTCTCCTTCCCTTCCGTCTCCATTTGGAAAAATCTATTTTCCCGGTAAAATCATCAGCCCCACCCTCTCTTTCCGTTTTCTCTTTCAACAATTTTTAAAAAAAAATGACCAAAGTTATATATATATATATATTCACATCAACCTCATATTTATATCCTAAGAAACACATTCATATATACAACCTTCTAAACCAAACTAACAAATACGCAAACACCCGCCTCATTCCGGTGCCTTCCTTGGCCACCACTCCATTTGCCGATCGAGCTTAATTTTGAAGTCGTTTTCCAGACTTCTATATCATCATAAATCCACATGGCGATGACAGAATGAGAAACCACCGACAGCGATCATCATGTCACTGCCGTGCTCCGACTGCTTCACCGACCTTCTCTGCAGCGAGGATTCCTCCGAAATCTTCTCCGTCGAGTCTCCGGAGTGTTCGTCGGACCTCGAATCTCCGGAGTCGTGCTCCGAGGAATCCATAGCCGGTTTCATCGAGGATGAACGGAACTTCGTCCCCGGATTCGATTATTTGTCTCGATTCCAATCTCGCTCTCTGGACGCTTCTGCTCGAGAAGCATCCGTTGCATGGATTCTCAAGGTAAATTATTAAAAAGCAACACTGACTTTACCACTGTCCGCCGTTTGATAGAGCCAGCTCAGTATCGGTTAGCCGCCGTTGGATCTACGGTTATTATTCATGGACTAGCCGCGTTTTACGTTCATTTTATCAGTCTTAAGCGTTTTCTTCGTTTTTTCTTTTTATTACAGGTGCAAGCGTACTATAGGTTCCAGCCAGTGACGGCGTATCTGTCCGTTAACTATTTGGATCGGTTTCTTTACTCTCGTCCGTTGCCGGTGAGCTTATCATCTTAATAAACTGATTATTTTAATGTCCATAAAGAAAAAACAAAAAGAAAAATAAAATAAATCAGTAAAATTATAATATCGGTTGCTTAACCACTTTTGACTGTAAGGGGGTAAGTACGTTTGACTTTTCAAACCGTGATTGCAACGCCTGTGCCAAACTGCCTACTATTCGTGCCGGTTGATCAAATGGCCAATACGTATTTTCTAAAAAAAAATCCCTTTATTATACAAACTTTTTTTAAAAAAAAGTTTTCACAAATAATTTTTCTTCATATATTTGTAAACTATTTGACTTGTGATTAAAAAATTAACTTTACAATCTCATTAAACAGTGTCAAAATTACTAACTTATATATGTATATATACATAATTACTATTCCCTCAATTTCAAATTAATTATTATTTTAGAGCAAAATTTTTATTTTATAATATTTAATATTTTACAATTATCTATAAATATTAATTATTTTTTTAATTTTATTATTTTTTCATAATAATTATTTTTTTATAGAGTTCATACTAATTAATGAAAATAATATAATTTATTATTTATATAATAATATTTATTAAATACAATTCGTAATATATGTATAAAAATTTTAAATAATATCTTTTATAGGATAGGTTTGTGTGGAAAGATAAATATTAAATATTTTCTTTATATTATTTAAATATTTAGTATTAATTATATTTAATATATAATATTTTTTAAATAAAAAAATCAAAGTATTTATTACTTATTTATATTGAAAGCATGATCCGACTGAACAATTATTGTAGTCTGTTAGGGATGCCGTAGTAAGTACTTTGTTTGACAACAGTCTAAAACTTTAATAGAGTACTACTTTATTACTTATGCCTTGTAAAGTTTTGTACTGCTGTTACACATCATTATGCCTTTTATAAACTCTAATTGTCCTGCCACTTGTCAACATTATGGGCGTTCTTGGGTAAAAGAAAGAGTTTGCGATAAGTTAACCTGAATTAATCGAAGAAATTATCCTCATTAACGTGGTTTTTTAATCATTGATATTTATATGTTATAAATGATGAAGATGATGATTGCTTAGGGCTTTTGTTTCTACTGTTTCAGCAATCAAATGGATGGCCAATGCAACTATTATGTGTTGCTTGCTTGTCATTAGCTGCTAAAATGGAGGAACCTATAGTTCCTTCTCTATTGGATCTCCAGGTATATGCTTCGTCTCTTTTTCGATATTTCATCATAATAGCCTAAGCTAATGCGATGTTTTGTAGGTTGAAGGTGCCAAGTATATCTTTGAACCAAGAACAATCCACAGAATGGAACTCTTAGTTCTTAGTGTGCTGGATTGGAGACTAAGATCAGTAACTCCATTTAGTTTTCTTGCGTTCTTCGCTTGCAAGCTCGATTCATCAGGAACTTACATTGGGTTTCTGATTTCACGGGCCACAGAAATCATTTTATCCAATATGCAAGGTAATAATTAGGATATCCATGCATGCATGCGTGGCATGGATGCATTCGCATATATATACACACACTAATACAAATAGTATCTATTAGATGAATACTGATTTTTTTTTTTTTGGCTGATGTGGACAGAAGCGAGCTTTCTTGATTATTGGCCGTCAAGCATTGCTGCTGCAGCGATACTTTGTGCAGCCAACAAAATACCAAACTTGTCTCTTGTTGATCCTGAACATGCCGAATCATGGTGTGACGGTTTAAACAAAGTAAGAAAGATACATACATAAACATTTATATAATTAATATAATACAAAAATGATTACGATTGAGATTTGGCATGCATATATTCAACAAGAACAACTCGTACTCCAATTCCCAAGTACATATCCAATTTTTGCAGGAAAAAATCATCAGTTGCTACAGGTTAATGCAAGATCTTCTTGTGCTTGACAATAGCCGGCGGAAACCCCCAAAAGTATTACCACTGCTTAGAGTAACGATCCGGGCCACAATGAGGTCCACTGATTCATCATCTTCATATCCATCTACATCTTCATCTTCATCCTCACCGTTATCATCCTCTTATAAGAGGAGAAAATTAAATAACTGCTTATGGGAGGATGATGACAAAGGAAACTCCGGGTGAGGGCAAAGAGAACCTGAAAAATGAAGAATAGAAAATGAAAAGAAAAAGGAAAATAAGGAAGAAGGTGGTCCAATCCAAGTTTCATAGAATCCTCAAAAATATTTTCTTGGAGGGTTTTGAGGGAAAAATTGACTCGAGTTGTGTAGATTATTTTGTGTACATAGGTGTGAATTAGAGTTTGGTGTTGAGTTTGGAGATTTATTAATTTTTTTTTTGCAAGTGCGGTACTATGCCATTCATGATTGTTAATGGCATTGCAGATTCCCAAGGGAAGGGGATTTGGTTACCTTAATTATATTTTTGTGTGAGAAAGTTAGGACAGGAAGAAAGAGAAAGCTTTCTGTTTTTAAATAGTAGAGAGTCATGGAGTGTGATAGATGTGGGGGTGATGAAATTCAATGGCTTCATCGATTATTGAATGAAAGAGGTGAAGAGGGTGGGACCCTCGAAGGAGAAAATCAAATGGGTTGGCGAAATAAGGGATTGAAACTTTGAAGTTTGAGTTGTTTATGGAAAACAAGTGAAAGCCTCTCTCATCTTCGCCACCATCATTTTCAACACTCCCATCTTTTGAGGGGAAAGAAAAACCCAAGCAAAGAAAAAAAAAAAAAAAAGAAAAAGAAATAATACTATGGCTCTGTAGTCTGTCAACACATAATATTTGCTGATAGCTTTTTGAGAGTGGTTTGTGTGCACATGCTCAAGGGGCACACACGTGTGTCATGTGTGCTTTTTTGGCGGGAATTGCCTCCTCTATATTGGCCTTGAGGCCTAACCTTATACTACTACAATTGGACTCTTAACCACGTGAGTGGTGGTCATACGTGTGTAAACTTTTCTTAATCTCCTAAAATTTTAATTTTTTTATTTTTTTTGTCTAAAAGAGGAGAAACTTCTTCTTACTAGGCCTAACTTGGGTCTGGCAAAATACAAAGGTCTTTGGGGCCTTTTACGTGTGTTTGTATCTGATTCTGATTAATATAATAATCCGAACATATATCTCTGTCCATCCTTTTTCTCTCTCCCCTTTGTTTCTTTTTAATTTAATTTCAAATTTCTTTATGTGAATGGCATGTGATTGATAATGGATACTTTGTAGCTTTGCGATTTGTTTTTATTACTGTATCAAATAACTTTTAAGAAGGAATTATGGAATTTAGCGAGGTCACTGGCAAATGCAGTGCAGGCCCTAGAAAAAAAAATTGAAGGGACTACTGCTTGGTCCCTCGAGCAATAAAGGAGGTTTCTTTCATGAATATGACTCTACCTGCACCTTAGATTAGCTTTAGTGCCCTCTCGTGACCAATCTATGGCTTCTTCCTTTTATCTCCCTAAAGATATCAGACAGCTCTGCCCTGCCTTCACTCACATCTTGATGTCTCAGACTGATACTAACATTTATTTAAACCACATATATAAGACCATACCCAATTAATTATTCAATAATTAAATCTTGTAATATACGAACCAGTTAAAGAATTTGAAGTCTCACAATCCGAATCCCCTTTAATCATATCCATCGAGCCCTGACCTTACTTGTCCGTCAGAGAATTCTAACTTTGTTGCTGATAATTAGTCCTATGCTGGGAGGATGGACAGATTTAAAGGAGGGTATGTGCAGTAGATAGGATATTGTAGGAAAAAGCCAATAACTTAAAAGCTCCTTTGTACATTTACAGTTGCTAGGTGCAAAATACAAATGGAAAAAGCCCACCAAGGAGGTTGTCATTTAGCCCTAGATTCCCGACATATGGCATATTATTATTTGCATGTAGTAACGTAGCCCAATATCCCTTTATATTGTGTGTGTGTGTGTGCGTTTTTCTTTAAAATAAATAAATAAATAAGTAACCATGCATTCTTAGGAAATTTCCGTGTGATTCCATCTTCCAACGACTTTTTGAGATTCCAAGCAATATTGTTTACGAATCATCCTTCATTTTTTATTCTATTCTAGGTATAATGATTTTTTTTTCCCCTTTAAATCACTCAGAGAATTGATTATGAAAACAATTTATACAATCCACACAACTTAGCTGTCCAACAAGCTATACAACCCAAAATAAACATATAAAACCTGTAAATCTACACTTCTGCTTCTATGACCAAAATAAAATTAAAAGAACTCATTAAAAAAAGAGTGAATACCGCAATATCATATACTATATTTTATTGTGATATTATAATTAATATGTTTTTTAAATATTTAATAATAATTTTATTACTATATATAATTATTTATCATTTTAAATAATTTTTATTTTTAATGAAATTATCATAGATAATTAATAATTTATACACATAATTTAAAATTAATCACATTCTTAACACAATTAGAGAATTTATCAATTAGAGTCTCTTCAAATTAATCTGAGATCATACTAGAAATAGCATTCAAGATCATTTCCTAAATCTTAATTAAAAAACTACTTTATCTCCATTCTCAGTTTCATCAGAAGACCCAAAACCGAACTAAAGTCATGATGCTTTTAATAAGGTTCATATATTTAGTCTTTTCAACTTGTTAGCGGTAATCCATATAGCTCAGAAAATAATTTTCTAATAATAATTCCTCGATAATTTTCGCAATAATTGCTTTTTTTCCCCCCCAACTTGTAATGTCTTTAATGCCTAAAGCTCCTTTACTTTTTAGTCACAAATTTCATGTCCTGCAACTAGATCTCTCTTCTTGCTGCTGCATTGCTCTTTTCATAAGAAACTTCTGCATACTCTTTCAATCTCCTTAATGGCTATTTTGGAAAGTGCAATTATATATATATATATATATATAAGTATTGAGAAGACGGAGGTACATTGAAAGGCACAAAGATTAAACTCCATTAAACGTGCATATTCGTCACAGGGATCGTCTTATTAAATTTTATGTATACATAAATTGGTTCATTCATATGAAACTAATTATAATTATCATCTTATTAAATCTTATGTGTATAAGTTGGTTCATTCATATGAAATTAATTATTATTATTTTCTTTTTATATTAAAAATTAAAAATATATAGATAATTCTGATATAAACTGTGCTAAATAATTATTTATCATATGTTAAGTAATTATTTTATTCTATTAATGTTTTAAAATCATCACATCATCTTTTTAGACTAAATTTAAAATTAAATATTATTCTAATATAAATTAATAAAAGATTACTTTTTGAATAAAAAATAAAAATTATTTTATAATCAATTAATATAAAATTTTAATTTATATTAAAACATTTACAATCACAAAACCGTGTAATGAGTGAATTGAAAATTGATCATTGGAATTTGAACTCTTAATTTATGAGGCAAACATTTGAGGATTGCGCAATTAGCGTAATTTCATTCACATCAAAATTATGCACGCCAATATGGACAATTTTTCTCTGGCCCTTTTCTTTTTTCCACCATTTCTTTTGGATTTGCCTTTGATCGATCCCCAATGTTAGATCTACATTTTTATGCCTCTGATGAAGCACAGATTCAGGACCACATCATTGGTTCAAATTAATCAGGGTTTCTTTCAGTTTTTATCCATAAGATATTTGACAGTGAAACGACACCAGTGAATTGAAAATTCAGCTTGCGGAATATTTTATCCCTTTATACATAAGGGCCTGTTAGCTTCTTCCAACAGTGGGGAACCCATTTGCCGAGGTGTCGGAATCCACTAATTGGTAATTTTAATTCTTATCTTCTTCCTTTCTTTTTTTCCCCCAAATTTTTTAAGCATTAATTTAATTAATAGATTGAATCTATTAATATTATGTATGGTAGCCGCTAAGTAGTGGTCACTAACCTATTAAAACGATGTGGCGTTTCCTGATTAAACAAGCAAGATAGGATAGGAACCATGAAGATTAGGAATACATGATCAATAAAATACCACCAATTTTCCCCCATTAAACAGGTCGGCTAAATTGCATTTGTGGTCCATGAATTTAGGGGTAATTTTACTATTGTCTCTAACACATGTTTTTGGTATTCACTTTGCTAAAAATCCTATATGACTTCTATTAACATAATTTTTAGTGTTTCAAAGTGTCACATTAAATGAAATTTTCAATCTTATGACGCCTATCCTATCGTAAGTCATTTTTCTCTTTTTTCCATTCTTCTATATTTTTTTTCTCTCCATTCATAATTATAGAAAAAATTTATAACTTTCTTTGTTATTTAGAATGTACCTCGATTGACTGCAATTACGAATGGACAAAGAGAAAATATAGAAAAATAGGGAGAGAGAAAAATGAATTAAATCATGTGCATAGTATTGGAAATTCTATCTTATGTAACACTTTAGAACACTAAAAATAATGTTAAATAAAAGTCACGTAGAATTTTAGCGAGGTAAAAGTCAGAAAAATGTATCAGAAACAACTGTGAAGGTAAAATAATAGTTATTGGTATACTTTTTTGCAAATTAAAATATAAAAATAATAGTAAAACTATCTCTAAATTTAGGAACGGCGAGTGCAATTTAGCCTAAAAAGTCAAGTTATTGAAATAATGTCTCAAAATGCAAAAATATTTCTCTTATATTAAAAAAACACACACACACACTAAACAAATTGATGAGGTGGTTTGGTGATCAAGAAGTATGATATAACTATAATTAAATCGTCATTTCGTGATTAGATTATATAACTTTAATTAAATCGGTATTTGGTGATTACATTATGTAATTAGAAAAAGATTAAGTATGGATGGATTAATCAAAACCACTACAAATTGGACAATGAACATGACGATCATAAATTCAAATCCCACCCCTAATTAAACAAAATCCTCAAGCGCGTGTGCGTAATTGCGTTAATAAGACCTACATTTCACTGCTAAACTTTATTGTTTTCAGTATTAATTAATGTCCAATTGTTGACAAATAATATTGGTTATTATTATTTGGTTCTACTCAAGGGACATGATGCACAGACGCGGTTAACCAATTAATAATGATAAGGGCCCCTCCTAATCCTCCACGCGGTATACCAAAGCAGCGAATCAGAGAAAGATGGTGTCTTAGAAGGTTTCTTTTTATTTGATATATATGAGAAAGTAGAAAGATAATAATAACAGAGTTTTGGATTTTGTTAGTAATTTCCCAATTGGGTTCCCACCATAATCACTCATCATCATTCCAAATAGGCATATAAAATATGTTAACCTTTGTTGATTAGTAACTTGTAGCCATAATTAACCTATAATGGATCATATGAAAACCATACTCACAATCAATCAGCAGCTGTAGCAAAATAACATTAAAGTTATTTTCAATAATGTTAGGTAATAATCACATAGATTAAATTGATGTCTTAATTTAATGACAAAAAAAAAAAGTTAATACGAAGAATTTAAATATGATCCCCAATGCTTTGGGAAAAAAAAAATAATGACATGAATCATGTTAGATAACACTGTTATTAACACAAGCTTGTGGGTTTCGACCAATAAGAAAGTGAAATGTACAACTGAAAATATAATAAGGAAAGGACCCAACGGCCAACGGCTATTACTTTATATCAGATAGATCCCAATTGTATGAGAAATTGACTGCACCAACTCACTGTATATATCTTCATTCAATCTGTTATCACATGTTAATATATTCCCCACACGCTTTTTTTTGCCCCTTTTCTTTATGATAAATAAAATAGAGTTTAAAGTGAGGAATCCTAAGTATAAACCAACAAGCTAAAATTTCTTTATCGCTCTCAATGAAAGGTGGGCTTATGGGAGTATAGGAGGAGCAGAATCTTGCTCTTCGGTATACCTACTGAACCCACTTTTTTGTTTTTAATTTAAATTTTTGGAGGGGAAAAAATAATTAAAACCAACTTTATTAGGGTATGCGGGCATGACGAAAATGGAGGACCCCCTAAAAAATTCAGGCTTTACAGGGACAATATTTAGTTGTAAATTGAAACCAAGCTCGTGGGGTTGCTTTAAAAGGTCCATATATAGGCCCATGGAACTAAAGGGTTCAAAAGCTGGAATGATGCACATAAAATTGAAGATAATAGTTTTTGTGGATTTTCTGCTGAATGCAAGACAGCACCACTCTCGAGTGAGTCCAATAGTGCACTCAGGTGTCACCATCCTATAAATAAAATGCGTCAATATTTACTTTACCTTTGAAAAAAAATAAAGCAAAAAGATAAAGAATATCCCCTCTGCACGTATACATATCACCATACCAAATTTATACCCTTGAAAAATTTATATTTTGTCTCTTTAAACAGTCCAATTGGACACCTGCCTATCTGCATCATTATATCATTAGTTCCAAAATTATTTTGATATATAACAATTAACAAATTCTGACTCCATCTCTTTGCCTTATTTTTTGAACTTTTTGCATTCTTTCATAGAAGTGTGGAAGTTAAAAAAAAAAAAAAAAGTAAATAGATTATATTAAAGATTATAGTTATTTACACTTCTATAAATGTAAAAAATTTTAAAGGGCGTAAATAACTGGAGCACGGATTTTGAAGTCTGCAAAATAAGAGCTTTCGTGTACAGATGATAACACACATGCCGCAGTGGCATAGGTTAGTATACATTATTTTTATGTGACAAAATTAAGTGTATAGGTATATGTTAGGAGGGGGAATATTATGGTAATGATGGATTTGTAGAAATTGGGGGATAAAAATTGAAAAAGATGGGCATGTGTCTTTTGTAAGAAGGAGAGTTGGGGAGGCCGGGAATTTGGCTTTCCAACTCATAAAATTGCTTCTTTGGATGCCATGAAAAGAAGCTGAAAGAAAGGGAAGGCATGGGAGTGACTACTCTCTACTCTCGAGGGAGCGTCTAGCTTGGATGTCGTCTTGTTCTTTATTGCCCTTTGTGATAGAGCTTTGGACCTCCGATATATTCATTATTTCGGTGGAGACAAAAGAGTCTTCCGCCCAATCATCAAAACAAGTATACATTCAACCACTTACATGTACAATCCATACATCATATATTTACTTCAAACTCTAATCTTATTTTATTATTTGGGATTAATTGTAAAAAACAACCCGAAGTAGCTAATTGGATTTTTTTCTAATTAATTCATATTTGAATAAAACTTGCAATGTTGATTACCGCTATGAAAATCAAACTCGCAATATTATATAACTTAATAAATGATTTCAATAACATTAAGACAACTAATTAATTAAAAAATTTACAAATTAGGTAAGTTGATGAAAATAAAGAAAATAGATGAAGAGCGAAAGCTTCCAAATTTGGCCTGAATTTTTACTGAGTTTTGGTCATCAGGTAAAATTGGAAAAGGAGGGATTAGATCCATATTCACAGAACAAATTTTGCTGTTTAGCCGAAAGCTATGACCAGTATAAGGCTAAAAAAGGAGTATGAGGGATAGAATACAACTTATGAGGGATAGAAAAGTGCATTGAAAGATATTAGAGGCTAACATTTATATCACAAAGGTGCTTTACTGCTTATATATTTTTGGTCATTGTTAGTGGACATATAGTAAAATAAAAATATTAATTAATAAATGAAGCTTTTCACAGGTCACATCAATAGTGAACTATAGTACCTGATAATAATATTAAATCTTATATAGTGAATTCATTCCAATGAAATTAAAAGCTAGCTAATAGTGATTGTTTTATAACTCTTTTGGTGGCACGTGCAATTAATGAGACATAACGCAACACACAACAATAACTTATAATGCATTCCACATCAATGTCCCAAACTGAAATTCTTTCCCAGGAAAGAAAAAAAAAAAAGGTTTGATGGAAAGACGGAAATTCCATAATCATCTCTTTGACAGCCCTATCAAATGACAAGTTGTAGCAATGAACATAAAAGACCTCTTGATACTTTCATATATATATATATATGTGTGTGTGTGTGTGTGTGTGTGTGTGTGTGTGGTGTTGATATTATTAATGGTGATTTTCTCACGTAGCTGATGAGAGTAATCTCTCTTGGAATTCTACTTTAGGGTTGGAAAGATATGAGTAAAATTTGAGAATTTCGTTTCTTTTCGGCGTTCCGCTCTCTAAAATTCTGATATTAGGCGGTCTCAGCCTTAACAAGTAAAACATTTCTTGACAAAGTTGGGAGTTTATAATTCAAATGTGACTTTTTTCTTAAAGATGATTTTGTCATTGAATGATGATCAAAATGATTAGAAGTGAATTATGATGGATGTGATTCATACTCGAAATTTAACTGATTGATAGTTAGATTTCACCAAATAAAAATTTGTCATAACAAAAAAAATTAAAATATCTTTCTAAATCAAATCACTAACAGAGTATTGTAAATTTTATAATAATAGTCACTCAAACAATAATGTATAATAATACATTAGGGTTATATATAAATTGAAGAAAAAAGGGATTATATTGGACTACAGTGCAAATAAGCATGATTTGAGTATACTACATACTACACAAACAATAAAACCACTTGCATCCAAAGTTTGCAACCTACTTTATGAAATATAAAAGAGATTGATGGCTTCAAAAGATATCCATTAACCAAAAAGCTATTCTATTGGAA
>CATIWR010081578.1:0-17564 GCA_949677035.1 Omphalea diandra
CCCCCCCCCCCAAACAGAAAAAAAAAAAAAAAAAAAAACCCCCCAATACTTAAAAAACCACCACCAAAAAAAACAAAAAAAAAAAAAATTTCAAAAAAAAATTTAAACGCCAAACAAAAAAAAAATTTTAAAAAAAAAAAATTATATCCCACACCCCCCCCCCCCCCCCCAAACAGAAAAAAAAAAAAAAAAAAAAAGCGCTCTATTCTTCTTCATCCTGCACCAAATTCATCAATAATACAACAATGTGCATAGACTAATTGAGACGCCAACCGAGTAAAAATTTTGTAAATAAAATGTTACAATTAAACTAAAGGGTTAAGGGTGTAGATCAGCTGAAAAAACAAATAACTCTCTTTAAGGTAGTCGTATTCTTCGTAATGTGATATACCCTTTGCTTTCTTAAAGTCTATGCTATCAACTGTTTCCCTCATCCCCACGAGACTGAACAACTGACGAGTGGTTACTTTGTTCAAGGTTAGCTACTGCATCTGGCCCGTATAACCGTGTCAATTCTTCCTGTTATAGCAATGAAACCACATTTCTTAGTAGTGATTTAACAGTATGCCTACTAACCATTGACAAGAATCCATTTCAAAATTTTTCGTTTGGAAAACCATAGCTATTAGATTGAACTTGGAAATGATTAAGAGCATGTACGGTAGTGCTACTGCAAAAAGTTATAATTTTTTAATTGTTCATGAAAGTAACTTGGTTACTTATCAATAAATATTTGTATCAGATTTAAATATGAGCTTCTTTGAGAATTAATTTTTAACGCACAAAAATCAAGTTGGAAAAATCTACTATCCATTTCAAAGTTGATTTTTGGCCAAAAATTGCTATTAGCAGTAGCAAAGCGAAACATTTAGAAAAACAGAGACATTCTATGTGATGACAGCTGATCACTCGATGAATGAGAAACATAGGAGGGGATGAAGATAAACCTTAATAGAATCATTTTCTGATTTAAGTTTCTCGCATTCTTCAGAGATCCTCTGCAGTTCATCTCTAAGGCTACGATTGTCGCTGGTCAACTTCTCAACCCTGGCTTGCAGCTCTTCGCACTCTGCCTGTAAGGATAACAAATCAAAGCAAAAGATTGAACCAACAGATGAACAAGTCAATGTCTTATGATAAACTTTGTAAAGAAAATAAACGCCAAAAGTTTTGATTGCTTTGACTCTGACCCAAAAGTAGAATAGAGAATTGTGTGACCAATTTAAAACGCTTCAAGATATGCTTTCTAACACAGGAAAAGCCAGAATATGCCAAACCTAAATCAGTTTTACTTCTTGTTCAAAAAAAAAAAAAAAGGTTGATTTGGACCTTCAACTAAAAGGTGTATAACCCACTTAGACGTGCAAAAGTTCCGAAACTGTTAATTTCTTGAAAGATATGTAGCCAATTATGTGCAGTATAACACATAAAACATAACCTTTAACAGGCCACCTTCTGGGAGGAGCAATATGGCCTTGTCATCATTAGTAGAATAAGCTAACAAAAATAAATGAATAAACTTGCTAAAAAGGGATAAATACAACACCCTTCCCACTGCCTCCCCCCCCCTCCTTCTTCTCTCTCTCTCTCTCTCTCTCTCCCCTTCAAAAAAAAAAAATGAAAAAAATAAAAGAAAAGGGTACAGAAAGAAAAAGCAAATGAAAAAGGAAAAGAAAGAAATTAATCCAAATTGGAAGAACATTGGTGAAGAAATAAAAGTGTAAAATGAAACAGTACCTGCTTCCTTAATCTTGATCTTCTCGCTGACTCTCTGTTAGATTGCTTCCTCTTTTGTCTCTTCAGTTCACGCTCGTCCTATCCCAACAAAAACCTATAATTAAGTGGAAGGAAAAATAGTAGAGAAGACCACCTAGGCATGAATAAAAGTGAGCCACAAAACCAACAATGCTTTTATCATTTTCGAAACAAGTTAGAAGGCTGTTACACTAGAAGAGGAAAGATAACATCAAAATAAGGGATGCACAAACCTTGGTATAACAGAGAAGGTGGTTACATCAAAACAGAACCAACATAATTCCTTTGGTTGTTAATAAACCAAGACCTAATTTATAAATTAAAAAGAAAATAAAAATGACAAAAGTTCATGAAAATTATTAACTAACTGCAAGTTCCATACTTGAATCCACTGATCAGGCATCATCGCAGGAACAATTGCTGATGAGCCACCAGATGCATTTGGTCTAATCTTTGCAGCTCCAGAAGCAGCAGCTGGAGAAGCATTCCATAAGTCTACTCCAATATTTAGATTAGTTGCAGGCGTAGCCACAACAGGTTTCCCAGGCACTGATGCCTGGATATTTGTCCCTGAAGAGTTATTCTGTGCATTGGCTGCAATTAAGTCAATGTGATTACAAAAATAAGAAGTGCATTATCTCTGTAAACTAAGAAGGCATCCCCAGTGCATTAGCTTTATAACTTATATCTTTACATATATCGTTATACAACTAATACATCAACGAAGGGATAACTTTTTGGGATAAAAATAAGAAACATACCATCTGCAAGCATTTGATCAAAACTTCCTTTTTTATTTCCAGCAAATTCCTGAGTAAATAAGGGTAATTATCCATTAAAAAAAAACTAAAGACACTTATACTATCAATTTACCACACTTTCTGTCAGCAAGTTAACACAAAAAAGTTGTAATTCCAATTATACCATCCAGGACATCTGATTTCATATCATGCAGATTATTGTAATAAAATAAGTTTCATGTGTTGGTAATTAGCTAGATCCTAGTCCAATAGACATTCAAGCTAAGCAATGAAAATAACCTAATAACAATTGACAACAATAGATTGACATATACCTGTTGGTTAGTGTCCTCATCACTTGCATCTGAAGAGCCATCACTACCACTTTCATCACTACGACGAAAATTTTATTATCAGAAAAGTTCAAGATAAGAAAAATCATAAGTGAATGCTGAGACAGGAACACATCTCTAAGCTTTTCAAAATAGAAGTTAGTGATAAGATTTGCCTTGACCTACCTTTGGGAGGCACCATCATTTCCAGAACCTGAAGCTGCCTTTACACTCTCTCCCACCTTGCTTGCTAAAGTTCCCTTGGGTTTTTTGGCTGAAGCCAGATCCTTTCCATCAGGGCCCTTTCCTTCCAATTCTGCATTAGTCTGTACTGTGGGTATCTATAGAAGAGATAATGCAAAAAAAATCAGAAGATAAATTAACGCTAATAGACTGAACAGGATATGAATTAGGTACACATACAAAAGCTATACAAATCAATTACAAGAGTAGACATTCAATATTACCATGGTCATATTAGGATGGGCATACACTCCCCCAGCAGGGTACAAAGCTGGGTATGGAACCGGGGTCCCATAGGGTGGGATTAGAGGATGCTGAAAGATTGCAAACCAAAAAGCAAGTAAGAGATTTCTTCTTTTTTTGAATGCATGGCAAAGTAAAGATTCCTCTTTTTAAATTCAAAGAGATGCACCGTTACCAATACATTCTTAAATAATACAGGTATTTACCTGACCTCCCCAGAGATAAGGGTGGGGAGTTGGAGATGGTACGGTTGATGCAAAAAAGGGAGGAGGTGTAGCTCCAGCACCATAATAAGCCTAAAGAAGTAAATGATTTGTAAGCATATCTGATATTACTTATGCAGGTATTAAATTAATACATGAATTTCATAAACATAAACCTGCATAGAATTTGACCAATCAGGATATGCTGGTGTTGTTGGCATTTCCTGCAAACATCAATAGAAATAAGTAAACTTGTGCAAAGGTGCACTGTGTGTTAGAGGCGGCAAACGAGATGGATAATACCTGAGTTGAAGATGCTGATTTGGAAGGCTTAGCAGGTGCGCTCTCTTCTCCTGTTCCCATTGAAATCAACCCAAGAAGTGCCACTAGTTCAATACTTACGACTGGCTTCCTATGTATCCTAAGCAATATCTATGAAGCATCTGCAGACATCATACAGTATAACCATATATGTCAATTTAAAGACATATTTCAAAAATTACTTATTATGGTACATGTTGACCAGAATAACAAAGCAATTATCTACTATTAACCATGAAGTAGGAAATCTAAAGACGAGGCAACCTCCATATTGAGAACTGAGAAGTAATGTTAAAAATATATTCCACATGGAGCTGGGTAATTGAGCTATTTCACCACAGACCAAAAACTCAACTGACCCGCAATGGACCGGACTACAGCAAGCTAAAACCATTATCAGCATAAATGGCCCAAGACGAAGTAATAAAACCTCATATTTATCTCAGAAGCACAAGCTCCAGTTGGCAGCCTCTTCAAATCGCTCTTTTAATGGACAGTTAACTATTCAATTAATATAGCAACATCCACTGACATAATTTGTTTAATGCCAAATCCTTAAAAAGAGAAAAAGAAAACAAAGCCCTTTAAAGATTCAGCAGCAAAGCCAACATGGAAAGGAAATTACTTGAAATACATATTCCAAATTAGTCCCAGTTCCTAGCAAAGTTATATTCATTTTTTCAAGAAAATGACAAAAAATGACACAGCTTTGCCCCCTTTAATAATTTTCTGTTATTTTTCTTTCATTCGCTTTTCAGTACAAAAAATGAATCAGTTCTTTGGGTAAGTTTTCTGACATAATTTATTTGTTAAAAAATAATTATTCACTAGAGACTTGCTAAGGTATCCCTGCTGCAAACGCCTAAACTTCATAAACATTAATTTAAAGACCTTACCTTCTGGTACAGAAAAATCAGCCATTGTACCAGCCTGGCAATAAAGCAAACAGCTTGACAGTATTACTTTTTAAAATTGTAATGTTCAAACACAGTTAAAACTAAACCTAGGAGGCCTATTAATTAATACTACTGAGGGGCATGCTTACTGTGAATTTTCCATTTAGTGGATTGACAGTGGATCCATCCAAACACAGTGATTGAATTGACTCCATATTCCCAAGTTGCAAATGATGCTATATAATTGTGGAGAAATCAATATCTAAACTTGTAACTTGTTTTGGTCACAATTCATTTAGATTAAAGGACAAATAATATCCTAGTATGCGTAGCATCCCACATCCTTCTTTCAATCATGTCGACATGAAAAGAGACAAAAGAAATCCTATTGTAGACCTTAATTATACTTTGGAGACACTCCATACACCCAGAATGGCTTGGACAAACCACATCAAGTCATCATTATTCCTTGCTCCCTAATTTTAATCAAAATAAAATCATCACTAGCTAGAATCAAATATGGCATCCCAAACCAGTTACACAAAATATTTGTTTGAGCATTTGATAATAATAGATTAGATGTATCAGCTACAACCAACTCTGGAAAGATCAACAAATTAGCTCTCAAGCTAAAAATTTTATGCCAACACGCCTCTATAAATGTGCATAACATATCCCCGAATTTGGCCATCGATATGCACAAATTCAACACCTAAAACAAAATGTCAAATATTCATGCACAAGCAAATCCAAGCTAAATCAAGAATCATGTAGAATTGTTTCCAATTCCCTACAGCAATCTCAAAATTCAAAACCAAACCAAACCCAATTCAGAAGATAAGCAAAAAAATACTTAATTACTGAAAGAACAAAGCTTTATCATAAGCAACAACAAAATTAAGCTCCCTAATCGACTCAACAAAAAAGAGCCACAGATCCGGAAATATTATACAAACAATAAAAATTTGAACAAAAATAAACAAGCACAACGTACACATGCAAAAAATAATAAAATCAGGTGAAAGAGAGATAGAGGAGGAAGTACCTGGCTTCATGGCGTGGAAGCAAGAGTGAGGTGGAAGTCCAGGTTGGATATTTTATAAAAGAATACAGTACACAGAGAGAGGGAGAAAAAGCCTGCTTTTTCTTCTAGATACTTCCCCTTTTCTTCGCCAAAAATCAACGGCCGATAATTTAAAGTAAAGAACAATATCGAAGGCCTAAAATTTAAAGACAAGACAAGACAAACAGAACCCAGAAAAGAAAACCTCTACTAATCTCAGTTTCAGTCTTTTTTTTGTCTTTGTTGTTATTAAGAATGTTGTTAAAACTAAAAAAGATTGGATCTTTTTGGTGCTAAGGTGCAGATAGAGGGAAGTGAGGTGGTGGGTCGGTGGCCAATGGATGGAAGAGGTCGAGGAGACGGGTGGTGGGGAGAGAGAGCGCTTAGGGTTTGTCAGGGATGACACGTGCGAGAAAAAGGAATCCAGCTGTCCACGTTTTACTGGATTATGTTTCTCATGCCAGTTATAGGCTATAGATGACTCATCGTTGATAATGGATAATCTTTTCTATAATTAATTATTGACCTGAAAAATACAACTAATGCCCACGCCCTTTTTATTACGGCATAACTAGTATGCTGTCTATGGTCTTTCTCTCTGCCACGTCAGCACAATTTCAGCATTATTTTTCTCTTTAAATTTTTTTAAAAAAATGTTATCCCTTTAATGTTTCAATACCTATTATTTTAGAAAAAAAAATATATTCTAATATAATTATCATTCTAAACTATCAACAGAATATTAATGATTTATTTTAAAATTTACTCTCATCACCTCCTCCTCCCTCTTTTAATTAAATATTTTTTATTAATATTAATATAAAATTTTAATAGAAGATAATTAAAAATATATTAATTTATATCGATTGAAATTATTTTTAATTAAATTTTTTTCTTAATCAAAGTGTATAACTCTAAAAAAACAGATATTCTGAAACGAAGAATAAGAATTATTAAATTGATAAAAAAGCATGATTAGAATTAATAATCACAAATTACTTGTTAAATTTATTGAAAGAAAAAAAATAAGTTTAAATTTTATAGTAGAAGACTTAATTACTTTTACTGTAAAAAAGTTATTTTATTTGAATTTATTTATTATATTAGAACATTAAAGAGATATTAATTATTTTATTTATTTTATCTTTTGTAATTCTGTGAGAGAAAATTAATTAAATAATATTTTAAGTATTTAACAAAAAGAGTAATTTAATTATATATATTATTTTTATGATTAATATTGTTTGATAATTTTTTTAATTATTATGTTATTATCTTAAATGATAGTTGGAGAGAGTATTATTGATAATTATGAGTTCTAATTCTCTAATGTCTCTAAATAAATACGTACAAATTATTGAGGAAGCAACATTCCCAATTGCCATTCCTAACCAAAATAAAATCATTGGTATTGCATTTCTTCATGATTAATTTGTGAAAATCTATGAACAAGATTGACAGTTGTATTTTTAAATTTTTGTAGAATAAAAAGGAGTCTAGATTATGTTATTCTTCAAATAAATACTAGTGAGTACTGATTCATTTTTTGAGAAAAAAAATTAAATAATAGTAACACAAATTAGTTAAGGTACAAGGATGAGTATATATTATGTTGTTATCTTTAAATAATTATGCATTTTTAGAATTTTTTTTAAAATAATAATATTTTACTAACAAAAATGAGTTGATTTAATAATTAAGTTTCATATAATTATATATTTTTAAATATTTGCAGATTGAGCAATGACGCTTATTGTTTTTTAAAAAATGGTGAAAATTAAGCTAATATTGATACTAGAGTTGTGAATTTTTTTATATAATTTGTGTCATATTATTATAGTAATGTATGAGTGTTATTTTATGTGAATGCTGGTATATATATTTAGCATAGTCATAATTTATCTTGATTTTAATTATGTGTCTATATTTTATCGAGTCAATATTTTTATGATACAATGTTATACGTTAATTTTTTGAAAATCTATATCACGTATCATATATTCTTTTACTATATATTCTAAATTATATATCTACCTATTATACGAAAGTGCTAATAATAATGGAACCATTAATTTATTATCTCTTAAATAAGTCTGTAGTTGACTGCAATATAAAACCATAAGTAGAAAATTTTTAGTTTCTTATTTCTAGTTACAACACTCATATTTTTCTTGGATCTGGCACAAATTTTTTTTTTTTTTTTTTATGTATCTTTGACTATTGAAGAGATAATCTTTTAAGAATTATGCCATATAAGAGAAAAAGAGAACATAATTTTCTTTCTATTTATGTAACTTGAATTGTGTTATAAAAATAATAGAAACTATGTTGAATGCCTATAAGCTATAAAGCTATGTAATAATATTTAAACCTAATTTGGGATCTCCTGGGCAATTGTTGAAACTAAAATGTGGTTTAGTGATAGCACAATATTATTCAGATAAGCAGTTGTGAAAACATAAGAGGAAACCTAATGAATTATTCTCATTGGGTTTCCTTGTGACATTGTCAATGCTGACAAAATCTTCTCTTTTGTTGTTTTCAATGTCTTCAATCTCCATTAGTTTAGGAGGCGTCGTCTCTGCAGGCCAAAGGCTGTGAAAAAAATGCTTCAAATAATTAGTGATTTCCATGAACTCTGGCCTAAGAGCTGGATCCTCTGCCCAACAAGATTGCAATAGAGAGGCTAATTCCTCTGGAACATTCTCCAAGCTAGGCCTTGCATTCTTTTTGCAAGAAGAGAACAATCATTAGTTTTCCACTTACAATATATGGGTTTTTTTTTTTTTGAGAAAAGAAAAGTTATAAATCATGATTAGTAATTTCTGTTGATTAAATGTTGGGGTGACATACATTAGCAACAGCAGCATAAGCCACGGTTATATTATCCCTTCCCTTAAAGGGAGCTTTATTTGTGAGTAACTCCCAAAAAACAATTGAGAAACTATATACATCCACCTTGTGGTCATAATGTTTCTTCATTCCAACTCGAAGTTCTGCTTTGCTGAATAACTAATTTGAAAAAGAGATAGAATTATAAGTGATTAACCAAACTCATAGACCGTAGAACCTTCAAAAAATTAAATAAAAAAAAAAAATAAAAAAAAAACCTCAGGTGCCATCCACCGATAAGTTCCAGCTTCACAAGTCATTTCATTGGTTACCTCCTCTCTAGCTAGCCCAAAGTCACCCACCTTAATATGTTTCTTATCTTCTGTGAGAAGTAAGTTGCCTGCAATACCCATCAAATGTCTTTGAGTTGATAATCTATATATGATTACAAAATATTAACAATCTTAATTTCTTATTTATTTTGGTAAATAAAGAGGGAGTTCTATAAGTGTATTTATATGTGTAAATAAAACTAAGTTTGAACTCATAAGAGAAAGACTTGAATTTATCCAAAATCAAAATCAATTTCTATGCTTGACTAATCAAATATAGTGTGAAACGAATGAAAACTACTAAAATGAAAGGAAGCTGAATTACTAGGCTTTAAGTCTCGATGAATGATGCCATTGTCATGTAGGTATTCCATAGCCCGACAAATATCTAGTGCAAAACTTATAGAAAGCTTTAGATCCAAAAGCTTTGGGCGGATGCTCCATAAATATTTCTGTAGTGTACCATCTCTAAAAAGTTCAGTAATTAAGAACATAGCTGGTTCTACGGAGGCACCAATTAACTGTTTTTGCAAAATAAATTGTAATTAAGATCAAAATGATTATTGATTAAAATATTTATTGAGTATCAAAAGTACTCAAACAATGAGAATAAGTAAGTAACTTGGTAATTGTATTGCAAAGTGCATTTAATTAATCGTGAAATATTCTTACACATATTTTCACTAAATTCAATTCAATCGAAGGTCTAGAAAAGCAGAGACATCTATGATGCAATTTGATTTCCTATGTATGATGACAAAAGTCTAAATTATTAAGGTTACTAACGATTATGGGCCACTTTACTTATTGTAATAACATTCATTTCTATTACTGAAATGGATAAATAAGCCAAATCTAAGAAACCTTAGACAGATAACCAGGTTATAAAAGTGGAATAATAACCTATTGTATATTATTATTAAGTTTCTAATGTTTACTATAATATCAGGTAACATGAATTTATAAGCAATGATTTTACAATACTAAAATCATCTATTGCCTTGCGTAATAGTAGTAAAGAAAAGATACAATCTAATTTTCTCTTAATTTCAATCACAAATAAAAATTAGGAGAGGATATGCAGATATACAATAATTAGATTATAAATGCATTTAAAAAAACTGTTTAAAAAAGGAAATAATATTATTGATGCATATAAAGGATAATACAATGAAATACCTTGACAACATTTTCATGATTCAATTTTGATTGTAATGAAATCTCCCTTTGAAATTTTTCCTTGTGTTCAAGAATCACAGCTGAAGTTTTCATAGGTTGTATTATCTTCACAGCAACAGGTAAGGATTCAAACCTAGAAGGATGTTTCAAAAGGCATCAACATTACAAATTCAGGATATAAGTTCCTCAACCAAGGAACTTCAAATTTTTGGAAGAGAATTAACCAAACACACACACACAAAACAAGCATCATTCAATTTTTAGTATTCTTAAGACTAATAGTAACTTTACATCATTGTTTGTCATCATCTACTATGTCTTCTCTGTGGTAACTTTATTCACATTCCAACATGAAATCCAATATAAGATTTCTTTTTGAATAGCTATGACTTTAAACCAAAATTATTAAAGGTACTAATTAAAGAAATAATTATAAAATGCCTCAATAAAATAATGTCAATCCAATACCTTGTGACAACGTAAAGATTTATTTTTACCATTTTTCTAAGAAGTAACCATATACTTCTAATTTGCAGCACTTATTCTTAATACTCATTTTTTAAAATGAGTTGTGTCATTCCCTAAAACCTACTCATAACGCAATTTGTCTCATTGTATAAGGGCATATTAATTTTTAAAGACTTACTCGTTTTGGCTTCTCATAAGTAATTTCAACTTCTTGCATCTCATATATAAACTCTGTTAACAGCAAACTCTAGCTGTAATCATCATTTAGATAAAATACTTGACTATCTGATATATGAAACAATATTATATAACTAGCTTTGATGCCTTCATCTATCTTTCATAGATAGCTCATATAACGGCACAAACAACCACCTCCCACTTTCAGCCTCCATAAAATGGTAAATTATTCACCACACTCGGTGCACCAGAATAGTTCATCTGCATCTCATTTGAACAATTTAACCAATGATTCCACTTGATTGTGAAAGGATGTTAGAGTATAATGTGTGCATTGGTTGCCAATAAAAAATTATAACATTAAATTTACTCTAATACAATACAACATTAGATATTGTTAAAGAACATAACAAATATATGTTCCTAGGAGTTCAAGAGGCCATTGGCAACTTGTATATGCAATTATACATCAATATTCTTAAATTCACAAAATTAAATTAAACTATATATGCAAGATAAGTAGCTCCTTTTAGCTATAGTAGGCACACCTATCATATATAAGCATCTAATTTACTTTGACATTCATATAAAGGCTTATATAAATGGGCTAAAGCTAGACTTTTTTTCCCCATGTGTCTTTAAAGTACGAATCATTTAAAATGTAAATCAATATTCATATCAATCTTAAGGAACACTCATAACAGGAGGTAAAAACTTGTTTATATCATATAAATTACTTCTGTAAATTCTGTTTCCTGAAAGCAGAGACTTTATATGGCATTATTGTAGCTCCTTTATAGGATAATTATTAATTACAAGCTTCATAACATGGAAGCTAAATTGGTAATTGGCATAAATGCAACCAAAGCATCTCTGGCAACTACACAATTATAATTAGACTTGAACACTTTGGAGTAACTCAGTTCAACTAGCCAAAAGAAAATTAAAGCACTTAATGTTGAAATTTTTGTATAAAACCTATGGCAAACAATATATTGAGTGAAAACCTTTACAATTGCTCCCATTACGCTGTTTTTTTTTAATCCAAACGATATGTATATATACATATCAAAATCATGCTTAGAATGATACACTAATACACATCTCCATGTATGTGCACATACACAACATGAAATTCATCCATTGATATATATATTGAATCAAAATTTAATGAATAATCTTAGAGGCAAATAACTTTACTACAGTCTAGAAAATCAATTAAACCTTATCACTTTGTCAAAAGTTTTTTTTTTTTAGAATTATAGTTTTTCACTTCTTTTGCTAGTTTATATCGTCCCACAAAGTTCTTTTTTTCTCAAAAAATTTGATCATATAGACTTATGTCAAAGCAAAAAAATTTCTTTTTGTTTTTGTTTCCTCAAGAAAAGGTAAAATATGAAAAATAAGAAAATAAAATCTTAATACATGGACATTCTACAAGAGAGGCAAACATAAGCAAAACAATCATCATAAAATATGAAATTGCATAGGTATATTAATATATTACATTGCAGTGATTATAACTCATAAATATCATTTCTTGATCATAAAAATGAACTCATAATTCCAAGATAAAGATACTTCTTAAAATTATCTTCAATCAATCACAACATATATTTAACAAATGATTCTAAACCCACTGAGTTTCATCTCACTTATAAGAAAAACTCATAATTTCAACATTTTTATATAAGCCTAAAAAACAACGAAAACCTAATTCACCAAGCAAATAGCAAAACAATATAATAAAAGCCAAAAAAAAAAAAAAAAGAAAGAGAGGGAGAGAGAGAAAGACTTGATCAAGAAGATGACATAATGTGATTAATCTAAGCAAGAAAGATAAATTAAATCAAGAAAAGAGAAAAAAGAAAATCATTTTATTTTTTTAATTAGTGCAAAGAAAAAAAGAACATACTCTCCTTCATAGATAAGAGAATAAGGCCCTTCAGCGATCAATCTACGAATAAGCACACGACGCGGATCAATAAGCAACTTCTTATCGACGTTGAAAATAAAGTTGTTTTGCAAAATATCCTCTTCCTCATCATCGGCATCATACATTGCAAAAACTTCCTTCTTTTTGTTTTGATTTTGTTTAAGCCTTTTGTGTTGCATTAAATAACGATCATATAGAGAGAAAGAGACCATAGTGTGTATTTTATTTTTATAGACAAATAAAGTAAAGTAAGATAAGAAAAAGGTTTTTAGTTTATTTTATTGAGAATTTATTTTATTGTTTTTACAATTATTTGTGTATTTTAAAAATGAGTACAGATTTAATCATGTGGTTTTTATTAACTAATTATGTGGCTTTTCCTATATATGTGATAAGTAGCAACTTAATATTGGCTAAATGGAGAAATTTTCTTTAATTAAGTAATGATGATATATATACAAAAATAAAAATAATACATTAAAAATAATCGACTAACTCAATTAATGGAGAAAATGATTGAAAATTTTGATGCTATCAATTTGAATATATATATATATATATATAGGTTCACTTTTTTTACTTGACGTAGCATCTTAAAAGTTTCTTAAAATTCTCAATTATCACTATTTAATTTTTTACAATTATTTATGATAGTTAAGATTAAAGTAATAATAAAATATTTATTATTTATTATTAAATAAATTATGATATAGTTAACTAATAAAAGAAATTTTGAAAGTTTAAAATTAACTTGATTTTACATACAGTGAATGATATAGAAAAAGTATTTCATACATAAGATAGCATTTTTTAAATTATTTATTTTAAAAAGATTCTATAAATATTTTTTAATGTTAAAATAATTTTAATTTACATAAAATAGTGTTGATAATTTTATGTAAAATAAGAGTTGGATAAATTTATGAAATTTAATTTTATAAATTTTGAATATTTTTAATTCATGTGTAAATTAATATTAATTTCTTTTCTTTTTATCTAAAATTTATATATAACGTGTATGTCCTCTTAATAAAAAAATTATTTTAAACAAATATGGTTCAAATTATATGTATTGCTGAAAATATTTTTAACTTGTATTAAATTAATTTTGATAAACATACAAGTTAAAATTAATTTTAAAATTTAAAGATAAAAAATTTGAATGCCGACCCTAATTTTTTTCTTTTCAATATATATATATATATATATATATACACACGCGCACGTGATAATGTCTTTATGTACTATGATTATTTTCCTTTATATTCACAATAAATCACAAAATAGTTATTTTTTTTTTAAATAGGAGAGATCTTATAAAAAAAGATAAATGATACTTGCTCATTGAAAATCTAAATTTAGAAAAAAATAATTGGATAATCAAAGTGAATATATGGCGATTATGAGACATCAATTTTACAAACTGAAATTTTAATAGAATTGAGATGATTCTCATTGATAAGAAGGTTACATATTTATCTTTTTAATTTTATAAATTTAAAAATAATTTTGATAATTTATTTTTTAAAACTTTAATATTAACACACTGTATTCATATAGTATTAAAATTTTATTTGATACAATTGATGAGTTTAACTGGTAGCTGTTTAATACTCATCAGCTGCATTTTACCCGTTTGGTGACTAACTAGAATAGGTTGAAAATAAAGGAAATAACATTAAATCGCTACTGATAATATTATCTGCAAAATGAAGCTGTTTATGAAATGGTAGTATAATAGTTAATAAAAAGATAAAAGCCCCCTCTTGGAATTTCATTTGAGGTGGATGTCTATTGTTATTTTATTTTTATTTTTTTAACGATACACCTTTTTGTTTTTTTTTTTTTGGGTCAAATTATGCATCTTTTAATTTGTCCACTTTTCATACTCGAAAAAAAAAATTGTTCATTTTTTTGTGGGTATTTACAGCTCTTGAATGCAGCTGATGGTTGTTTTGCACCTAACAACTGCTTCAAATACGTTTGGTAAATATTTTCAATCAGAAACTGAGAGTTGATTGTGCTATCAATCAGCTGTTGATCTCATCAGCTCTACTTTACAGCTTTTCATCAACAATTGGCAATAGTTTTTATATTTAGACAAAATTATCCTTTTTTAAATGACCTTAAACTTTATATTTTTAAAAGTAAAACTCTCTTCTTTATTTAAAACCTAAAATTAAAAAACTCCAACTCTTTACAACTTACTTTTCATTCTCCATCGCCCAAGTTACAACTTCACCTTCCAAGTTAAAGAGTTTTTTTTACTTTCTTCTACTGTTCATATCCATGTTAAATATTTTGAATTTTGGTAATTTTAAAGCAGCATGTTCTTAATTCAGTCTTAAGCATGATATGAATTTTGGTAATTTTATTTTTATTCTACTTCCAATATGCTCGTTAATTTTGGTTATCTTAAATAATAATTTTTGCATGTATGTGTCATGGAGACTTCATCTGAAGGACCACAAAACTGTTCAAATTTACATAACAATACCATCAAAATATAATGGCTTATAATTAGTTTAGGATATCTTTGTCAGTTTGGTTCCATTGCTGGTACATCAGTTAGCTAGTTTATAATGTCTCGTGATCTTTGTTGTGATTGAGTGAATATTGGGTTGAAAATATTTTTTGATTTTCTGCTGGTTAGGATATTTGCAGTTTTCTCGATATAATCGTAAACGAACAGTCTATGTAGAAAGAAGATTGCAGGTAGAATTCACACAAAAAACCAAAAGTTACAAGCACATGCCAAATTCTGGTTCGATAACACATTATTTTATTCAAAACACAAGATAGTCCTAGAGGAAAATATGAAAGAAATTCATCATGTCCTTTTTTATCAAAGGGTCTGTTACTGATATGAATATTTTTATATCTTGTACTGTAAATTTCTTATTTAGTGTTTATCTTTTAATTGTAGTAATTATCATAATTATATGTTTAATTATAGACTTGATTATAGACTTAATTATATGCTTAATTATAAGCTTGATTATAGGCTTAATTATATGTTTAATTATAGGCTTGATTATTGGCCTAATTATAGACTTGTATACAAAGAAAGTAGATTTGTATATAAGGCTGGTTCTCTGCCTTTATCATATATACATATTTTTCAAAATTCTTCAAACTCTTTTCTTGTTCTCCTTATTTACACTCCGAACCCATTGGTGACTTATAGATGTCATGGGTCAGTCTTACTTTACAATAGTCAGGGAGCACTCTATGCACTGATTAAGTCTTTAAGAAAATACTTGTATAGACAAAAATAATATTCTTTCAGTGGGATAATATATCATGAAAAGAAAATAGGTAGAAATTGTGAAAGTAAGGTTATATTTACCAGCATTTTTGGGTTCATCAATGGCTACACAGGCGGATGACAATGAGAAAGCAAAACCGAAGTTTGCTAAAGCTGCAAGGAACTTGCGACCTTCCATTTTGTTGGTGATAAAACTGTGTTTAGCTCATTTTTTGAGGGCAAGTTAATTAATGTGAGAAGCATTGCTTGTGTAGATGACTATTTATAGGTGAAACTCTGAACAATTCAACGCCATTTGATATCATATGTAAAAATTTTCGCTAGGCTAGGGATGAAAACTTTTACATAAAAAAATGAAATTTCTCAATTCAAGGTTGGCGATGACTTAGCCAATAAGCCTAACCGAATTTAAACAATATTAAGCAATTTTATTAATTTATCATTTGAATATATCATATTTATAACATTATTCAATCGAATTTAATTGATAAATGTCTATTTGAGCTTAATCAAGCTTATTTAAACCAGCGTTTTAATTTACAAAATTCATAAAAAAAATTATAGAAATAATTAAGTCCAATTCAAATATTTGAATGCTCAAGCTGGAACTTAAAAGTTAAAAATTGATTGAGCTCAAACTTGAGCTCAAGTGTAATAATGTTGGACTTGACTGCACTCAATTATACTCCTAATCTCACATCTACCCCTTCAATTTAATTTTTAGTATGATATTAGAACAGTTATCACTGGATTCAATTTCTATCACCCAATTTATCGTTTGGATATCTAATCCCAGAAGTCCTTTCTAGTGTTGTCGTAGTGTTCAATCTTTGATTTTGATTTCAATAAGAGAAATTTAATTTTAATATTTGATATTAATTTTAGAGAGAAGAATTCAATTTCAAGTGGTTAACTGACCAATTACCATTTGAGGGAGAGTATTAAGATTAAAAAATCTCACATGTATATAATGATTTGACCTTAACTATATAATTAGTTAGTTCTAACTTTTTAACAATATTGACCAAATTCATTAAACCCATTTATTTGTAGGCTTAAACTCTACCCAATTTATTTTATCTCTAATCTTTCAATTAAATTTCACATCAAATACTAAAATAACCTTCAAAATTAAGATTATGATACCGTAAATGTCAATAAAATTAGAGTCAAATTAAGCAAAAAAAATCAATTAATTAAAATTTTCAGCTTGTATATTAATTAGTTGTTGCATGCTACCTGCTAATTGTTACTGATATGGATATTTTTATAACTTATACTGTAAATTTTTTATTTAGTGTTTATCTTTTAATTGTAGTAATTATCATAATTATATGTTTAATTATAGGTTTAATTATAGGCTTAATTATATGCTTGATTATAGGCTTAATTATATGCTTAATTATAGGCTTGATTATAGGCTTAATTATATGTTTAATTATAGGCTTGATTATTGGCCTAATTATAGGCTTGTATACAAGGAAAGTAGGTCTGTATATAAGGCTGGTTCTATGTCTTTATCAAATATACATATTTTCCAAAATTCTTCAAGCTCTTTTCTTCTTCTCATTATTTA
>CATIWR010081580.1:0-19589 GCA_949677035.1 Omphalea diandra
CCTGTGTGGCAATAACATTTGATAGTTTGTGTGGCAATAACATTCGATAGTCTGTGCGGCAATGATATCTATAGCCTGTGTGGAAATAAAATATAATAGTCTGTGTGAAAATAACAATATTTATAGCCTATGTGGCAACTAAAAATGAAGGCCTTTGTGGTAGTGCTATTTATAGCCTATGTGGCAACAATTTATGACAGCATGTGTGGCAATAACCTTTGATAGCTATGTGGCATTGAAGAGGTAAAACTCTTTATTTTATACATGGATCTGATGATGAGTTATTTATGTTTAAATATTGTTATGTTATTTGAGATTGAAGTATTGTTATGCATTTACTTACTGAGTATGCAAGCTCACTCTTTTATATGAAATCTTATTTCAAGAAGAGTAGACTAAAGATTACATCCAGTATACATTTCGAAGTTGTTGTCTAGCAGTGTAATAGAGGTTGGGCCAATATGCACTCAATGAGTATTTTAATTTGTTTATCCATGTATGTTTTATTGTAAATAGTTACTATGTGGTGAACAAGAGACATAGTGAAAAAAAACAATATAAAAAAATTTAAATCAGGTCTTTAAATGACAAAGGATCGACTAAGAGAGAATTTTTATGATTATTAAATGGGATGTCATAACATGAACCATATAATAATATAAAAAGAAATAAACAAGTACAAATATGAGTCACATCTAATGAGAAACCATAAACATGAAATGCAATGACACCTTATATGATATTAAGGGCCTAAGACAAAGTCATAAAGAAAGGGATTCTAGGGTTGCTAAACATTTCACCTTGTTGTGATCTCGAAGAGCCCATCGTCCATAGGCATGTCAAATCATTAAGGGGGTCCTTTTAGGTTAAGGGCTAAGAAAGAATTATATAAGCATCTGTCAAAATTCTAGAACATCCCTATATAGATTATTAGAATGAAGACTAGGCTACTAAGGAGATCGAGGGAAATAGATGGTAAAAGATTTGTGAGGGCCATTATTAAACTTCTTAATAAAAGAAGGGTAGATAATTGGAGACATAAAAGAGAAGGAGATTAAAGAAGATAAAAACCCGCAAAAAAAAAATTGAGCCACTAGATGATTTAAGGGAGGCATTCTTTCAAATGCAACTTAGGAATGTAAAGGCTAGATATTAAAAGTATCAAGATTCTTTTAAGGAGGAGGATAGTAATAATAAGAAGAAGAAGAAAAAGAGTAAAGAAGTTATGAAGGCCTAGGAAGATTGAGAAGAAGGTCCTTTCATAGTTTTATATGGTTCGCAAATAAACTATCTATGGAAGGACAAGTGGAAAATGCCTAATAAATAGTACCAATAATATATGTTAGACTAATAGTTTTAGGCAACACATAAACTACCTGAGAAAAAGTAAGCTGGAAAGATGGAGCTAAAAGTACCTTATGAGGACCTAAAAAAGGGATAGAGTGGACCAAGTAGTTATGTTAAAGGAAAGTATGTTGGGATTAACTTATCATACATCAAAAGCATGGTTGCCAATTCCATCAAGAATTTAGAGGATGAAGTGGTAGAGGGACAATCATGTAGGGTTGAACATGCTGAATTAGATGGAATGACACTATATGAGAGCTTGTTGAAAATTGAGTTAGGTACTAAACAAATGAACCAAGAGTTAGAAAGGGTTATGAAAGCTATGGCTAATACTATAGATAAGGGAAGAGTAAATTTCAAGCAATTGGATGATGGCTGGAAGACTGCCCTTAAAATGGCTAATGAGAAGATAGATGTAGAAGAGAAAAATCTAAAGAAGGTTAATACTAAAGAGACTCTAATTGCACCTCCTGAAGAATCTCTTTTCCCTGATGTCTTTGATATTCTAGCCTTAAGCCTGGTTAAAAAATGAACATGTATTTTATTTCAAAGTTTAAGCCAATAAATGATTAGTTTTCTTACTTGTGTTATGTCTTTCCTAATAGTATTTTGCATGATATGCATCATTTCATGAGCATATTTAATATTAATTCTATGCATATCATTGCATTTAATCTTGGTACATAGAAAAATTGAAAAATCTTGCTCATTTCTAATAACATCACACCTGAAGAGTGGAAAAATTTTGAACAATTATTGAGAAAATATCAGAGGGCTTTTGAATGGACTTACAAGGATATGCTAGGAGTTTATTGATAAATATTTTAGCACACGATTCCTACCTATTCGCACATGAGGCCAATAAAATAGAAGTTTATGAGAATGCAAAGTCAATGAGGAAGTGTTAAAGGAATTGAAAGTTAAGTTCTTAGTAATAGTTGATTACCTCGAATGGTTGGCTAACTTAATGCCAATCCTAAGAAAGATGGATGAGTAAGGATGTGCATGGCTTACAGAGATTTTAATAAGGCATACCACAAAGATGATTTTGTTTTGCCCCATATTGATGTATTGGTGGACAATGCTACAACTTCATTATGTATTCTTTCATAGATGGATTCTCTAGTTACAACCAAATCCTTAGGGTTATTATTGATAAGGTGAGGACTACTTTTATTATTAAATGGGCATATATGGTTATCGAGTAGTGTTGTTTGGATTGAAGAATGCTAGAGCAACCTACTAGCAGATGACCATTGTATTATTCCAAGATATGGATCACAAAGAAACAGAGGTATATGGTGACAACATGATGGTAAAATAAAAAACTCAAGAGGGACACTTCAAGGCCATGGAGAAGTTCCTATAAAGGGTGGGCCAATTTAACCTCATGTTTAACATAAAGAAGTATGTGTTCAAAGTTACCTCAAGCAAGTTGTTTAGACATTTAATGAGTAAGAAGGGAATCAAAGATAATCTAGACAAAGTGAAGGCCATCAAACATATGCCTGTACCAAAGACATAAAAGGAGTATGAGGGTTTTTTATGGTGCCTCCAATACATCAGCAAGTTCATAGCTAGACTCATTCCCATCTATGAACTAATCTTTAAGTTATAAAAAAAAGGATTAGCCTACAGTATGGAACAAGCAATGTTAGAAGGTCTTTAAAAAGATAAAGGAATATCTATCCAATCCACTAGTTATGAGACCACCAAAGCCAAGCAAACCACTAATCTTGTACTTGATTGTAGAAGAGTGACTTATAGGAGCAATGCTAGTACAAAAGGATAGAGAAAGAAATGAACATGTTATCTATTACCGTAACAGGATTTGCTCTCATATGAAAAGAAGTATGACTAGATAGAGAAAATATGTGTGGAATGGTATGGGCCAAGAAGAAGCTATAACTTTTTTTCTAGACTTATTCGATGAAAGTTGTCTCAAAGCTTAATTCAATCAAATTCCTACATGAAGCCTCATCCTTGATTAGAAAACTGGCAAAGTGGCTTATACCCTTGATAAAGTTAAATATTAGATATTTAACCAAGAAAATGATTAAAAGTCCAAACAGTTGCAAAATATTTGGCTTAACAATCACTTGGAAAAGAAGAATAAGAACTTTCCCAATTTCCTAATGAAGGCATAAGAGTGAAGGAGCCCTAAAGATGAAGGATGTATTTTGATGGGGTAGTAAACAAGAATGGAATAAGTCTAGATGTAATTTTGATATTGCCTTAAAGGAAATTATTCCTTATAAACTTTGGGGTAGCTGACAATATGGTGGAGTATGAAATATGTGCATTTGGGTTAGAACCCTTAATTCAAATAAGGGTGAGAAAGGTAAAAGTGTTTAAAGATCCTTTACTAGTCATTTCTTAGGTTATGGATGAGTGGGAACTAAAGGAAAAGCATTTGAGGCCATACTTGGAGCATTTGAAGAGGTTGAGCTAAAATTCTTGAAGGGTTATGTTTCATTTTCTTCTGCGAAAAGATAACACAATGGTAGATGTTTTAGCTAATATGGTTTTCACTGGGGATGTAATTAAGAGAATGTTGATGAAACCTTGTTCAAATTCAAGTCTAGAATGTTGTGTTATACCAAAAAAAGTGTAACGCAAATAACTATGGAGAACTGCCCATGGTACTATGATAGTAAAGATACTTAGAGAGTGACATGTATCCTGAGAGGCTATAAAGAATGACATAGATGTTATTTGGAGATTGGCATTGCAATTCATTATTTATGAGGGCATGATGCATAAGTGAATGCCAAATGGGGTTTAATTAAGGTGCTTAATGGAAGAAACAACCAATAAGGTGATGGAAGAAATGTCCAACAGGATGATGGAATAGGTACATGTAAGGGTTTATGGTCCCCACATGAATAGGATGACTTTAGCCAAAAAAATCTTCAGGATGGGATACCATTGGACAATTATGGAATAAGATTTCATTAAAATCAAAAAGTTGTCATAAGTGTCAGGTTCATGGAATCCTCAACCACTTGCCATTAATAGAACTCTAAAAGTTGACTTCACCTTAGCCATTTATAGCATGAGGCTTTTATGTGATTGGAAAAATGAAACCAACTTTTACAAGAGGGCATAAGTACATTGTGGTCATAGTTGACTACCTTTTAAAGTGGGTAGAAGCTGATCCTTTTGGAAAGTTGGGGGCAAGGAAAATAGCACAATTTATAAAGAAAAACTTATATATCACTATGGTGTGCCCAATCACATTATGACAAATAATTGAGTACATTTTTAGGCTAATGTCAGGATAATTTTAGAGAAGCGTAGGGTGGTTCATCATAAATCCTCACCTTATAAGCCATAAGCAAATGACATAGTTAAAGGAACACATAGAAAGTCGAGTTCATCTTAACTAAAATGATCAACACCTACAAAGACTAGGCAAAAAAGTTACCTTTTACCCTATGAGGATATTAAACAACTGTCAAAACATCTACAAGGATGATGCCTTATTCTCTAATGTACGGAATGGAAAGGATGTTGCCAATAAGGATGAGGCCTTATTCTCTAGTATACAGATTGGAAAGGATGTTGCCAATAAGGATGGAAATCAAGTCTCTTTGGGTGTTGGTTGAGACAAGGATTCATGAGTATGAAAGGGTCAGAAACTGATAAGACTTATTGGCTTTGCTAGATAAAAAGAGAATTAAAACTATTTAGTGGATTAACTATCTTATTGTTATAGCTTATTCATCTTAAAATCCATGCATTGCCATTGAATTTAAAATAAAAATAGACCTAATGTCTAAAAATGGATGTTTTTTAAGGGAAAAGTGAAAAAGAGCCAAATAGGGGATGAAAAGCTCAAATGCACGACCGTGTGGTCTAGACACACAACAGTGCACCTCAAGAAGGCCAAAAGGTAGTAGCTAAAGGAGACACATGGTTGTGTACCTTGATAGGGTCAAGAGCGCTAGGCACTTTCGTAAGGACACATGACCGTGTTTTATTGGTCACATGGTCGTGCGACCCTTTTTAAAGCCAAAAATATGATTCTTCATAAGGGGTTTTCTTTTCCTTTTAAAGGAAGGATATTTCATTTTCTTGTATTGGATGACTGAGACACTATTTATGGAGGAAAATAAGCTAGAATTAGGGCATAAAGGGATAACTAAGGGAGGAGTTTCATTATGGAAGAAAAGTGACATCAAATTTCTAGAAAGAGAAGATGTAAGGGATCAATTAATCAAGAAAAAGTTCATGGCTATTCTTGGAGCTAGATTATTTGTTTTCTTTTCTTCTCCTTATTTCATTATGAGCTAAATGTTTCATTCGCTAGGGTTGTAAAAAAATCTTGTAGGACTTTAATTGGACTTTTTTAATCGAAATATATTTGGTTTCTTGCATTAATTATTCTAGCAATTGTTGAGTATGTATTGTTTGATCAATTGGCCATTGATTATCTTAGTTTTGTGAATGAACATTCGAAAGGTGCTTTTCATGAAATGAAGTTTTAAACAATTCCTTTGCTTTATTTTTGAGTTTTGAATTCTTAACAAATCATTACTATCTCTAAAGTCTTAGATTTAGAGGCAATTCAAGATGTTTGGCTTTTGAGATGATGAACCTTTAACTAACATGTTCTTACATGTCAATTTATACTCAAGAGGGATTAATTGACCACCTTAGTGACTTAATAGTAGTACATGTTGTAAAACCAAGTAGATAAGGATTAAGGGACCCATAGAAGGTTATTAAGTGAAGTTGAACCCCTAGCAATTCTTATCCATTAATTAACTCTCATCTTCATTATTACTTTAATTTGTTTTATTTTCAATTAAAATTATCAATCATTATTAATTTTCTAGACAATATAAGATACAAGATACCTAGTACTTAAACTAGATCCTCGTGGGAATGATATCAATACTTGCAAAGTACACTTTATTACTTTTGACTTATACACTTGCATCTTAGGCATTTTTTATATATCATGCACCCATCTTCAAAAGCCCTTTACCATATTTAGTTGTATCAAGCAATGATGGCATGCACCTTTGAAAAAAAAGGTTAAGACAAGTATGATAAAGATCGATGACTTAATATTGAAGGCAATACAATTGCAAACTCGAGATCCGATAGGGAAAATCAAGCCAAATTATAAAGATCCCTATATGGTCAAGTAGATATATTTAGGTGGTGTTGTGAAGTTATCATACATGGATGGGAATGAATTATCTGAGTCGGTAGACTTGGATAGACTAAAGAAGTACTTCATATGAGAAAGAGAAAAAAGTAAACAAGCCTACTAAGTCAAAAACTCAAAAGGGTGGCTTATACAAAAATTAAGGCATGAAAAGAAAGAAAAAATATAAGAAAAAAAATAAAGAAGCTCGCTAAGTCCAAAACATGCAAAGGTAGCTTAGGCAAATATTGGGGCATAGAAAGAAAGGAAAATGAATAAAAACAAAAGGCAAGAGAGTGTGGATGACCATTGAAAAAATGAGGGCAATTTAATAGAGGGCATTGATTGAAAAAGAAGACAATGACAATAGAACTAGGCAAAGGATGAAAAATAGAAAGGTAGCACATCAAAGCATTGATTGACCCAATAAGATGATCTAGTGTGCCATTATTTAAATGTAGTGATCATGCATTTAATTAATATATAATGTGTAAATTGTAATGATTCATGAAAAGCATAATGCCGAAAAAAAATGCATTTTCATAATAAAAGTAATCCTTGTTAAACATTTTCTTAATAAATGAAATACAAGAAATTCTTTTTTATTTATGTGCATAATGTTATTTTAAATGTTTTTATTAGCTTAGAAAGCCCTATTTCCCTAATTGGCATGCAGCAAGCCTCAAAATCAACATCATTAGAGGTAGAGGCCTTAATAAGGAAGATCTGATAAATGTGACGATCAACCCATATGGCTTTCACCTTATCCAGAAAGCACTAGGTTAGGGGTCCATCTATGAAAAAAGGAAGACAGCCAACTGAATTTTATATAGCTCCAAACTGCTGAACATACTTTAGTTAGGTCATGAAAGGTGTTAAATGTCAGAACAGGAATATGACCCTAATCAATCTTGAGCAGGGATAGGTCCATCGAATGCTAGAGTGTGAGATATGGGATAGCCATTCAATTTACTCAACTTTAGTAAAAGCAAGTCCTAACAAGCAATGATTTGAATGGTGATGCAGGAAATATCATTTCGCATCTATAATAGTATCTTATAGCACGCCCAACTTCTCCTGCATCCATATCTAAAGAAAAAAAGAAAGAAAAAAGAGAAAAAGAGAAAAAAATAAAATGAAACAAAAAAAAAATAAAATGAAAAGAAAAAAACTCATTAGGTTGAAAACACAAAAGGCAGCCTAAGTAAAAATGAGTAGCCTATTAGATTGAAAACTTGCAAAGGTGATCTAGGTAAAAAAAAAAATATAATAATAAAAAATATAATCAAAATAAAAAAATAAAAGAAAGAAAATGAATAAAAAAAAAAGAGGCTACAAGAGAAACCTATATCTAAAGCAACAATTATCCAATAAGTGTTAGGTCCTTTTATGAAAGAAGGAAGAAAGCCTATTACATCTAGTGTAGCTCTAAATTGACGACGAACTCTAACTGAGTCATGAAAGGTGCTAGAAGTTAGAGTATGAATGATCATGCATCCTCCATATGTCCTCAACATGACCCTAGTCAATCTCCACCAAGGACAAGCCCATCAGATGCTAGAGACTGAGATATGGGACAACCATTCAATCCACTCGACTTTAATGAAAGTAGGTCTTGATAAGCAGTGATTTGAATGGTGTTGTGAGAAATAGTGTTTGGCATCCATAATGGGAACTTCGAACAAGCCCTTTTCCTGTAGCCATATATAAAGAAGAAAAGAAAGAAAAAAAAGATAAAATGTAAAATGTAAAAGGAAAGGAAAAGCTTGTTAGGTTGAAAACCTAAAAGGCAGCCTAAGCAAAAATGAGAAGACTGTTGGATTAAAAACTCACAAGAGCGATCTAGATAAAAATTAGAAAAAAAATAAAAATATAATAAAAAATAGAAAAATAAAAATGAATGAAAATAAAAAAGTGTAAAAGTGAAATTTATACCTGAAGGAATAAAGGGCTCTTGATGAAAGACTCACAAATATCTAGTGACACTCTGTCTAGGCCCATAATGATCTTACCAATGATCATAGGAAGTAGAGTCTTCCCTACTCAATCTTTTTAATAAGTGGCAACACCTCCAGCTCAATTTCTCCATCATTTCTTCACAGTAGAAATTCTTGCATCAAGAATGCTGCTAAGATACAACCTTAAGCATATTTGGTGTATAATTTTCATATATTTCATAACTAAGTCCTTTCAAATGTTGATTATCTTATGTCAATTTTGCATGTGAAAAGGATTAATAGAAGTAAATTTGTGTTTCATAGGTTTAAAAAGGAGTGAAGCGACTAAAAACCATGAAAGAAGCCATGATAATTTCATATTCTCATTTCTAGAGCATTAAAGTGATTTTAATGCCATTGCAAAGATAATACATAGGGCTACAACTTTCATATTTTGTTCTTGATCTAATTCAGTGATATTTAGGGTCAAAACTACATCACAAGTGAGAATGACCATGTTGCATCGCCATGTGCCCAAGAATCATGTCAAGTTGAATTTTTACAGAACACATGGCCTTGATGCATGACCATACACCTAAAATGCATGAATGTGTGACTTCGAGACACGACTACGCACCCTCTGAAACACATGGAATCGCAAAGATACATAGTTGTGCACCCTTGGAAAACCAAAAAAAGTAATTTTTAATGCCTTCCAATCTATTCACTTTCTAATTCCCTAAGCTTCATAACTAATAATCACCTCAAAAGAACTATTTAAGCAAGCAAAACCTTATGAACTTAGAACATCTAGGGTATCAAATAACCATCCAAAAAGCTAAGGAATCAATTAAGCAAGGGTTTAAGAGCAAAGATGAATAAAAGGGTAATCATTCAAGAGCTTCAAAGATTAAAGTTTGTGGCTTCAAATATCATTAGTTTGATTGTTTCTTCTTTTCTTTCTTTTATTATGAACCATTTATATTTATGCTAGGGTTACAAATTGATCTTATATCTCATATTGGTTTTCCTTAATCTAAGTCTTTCGGTTTCATTAATTATTTATGCTAATAATTATTAAGTGCTTCAAGCTTGATTAATTGGCCATTGATCATCTTAGTTCTGTGAATCAACAATCGAGAGATGTTTTTCATCGAATAGATCCTTCAATAATTCCTTTATTTTATTATAAGTTAAGAAACCTTAATGCACCATTACTATCCTTGAAGTCTTGTTTTGTGAGGCAATTGCATGATGTCTCACTTTTGAGTTTAGGAACATTTAGCTTAACATGCTCTTACATGTCAATTTCTACTTGAGAGGGATTAATTGATCACCATCATGACTCAATAGTAGCATGTGATGCATAAACTAATTAGACATGGATTAGAAAACCTTTAAAAATTCACCAAGTGAAGTTGAACCTCTAACTAACTTCTTCTATTGATTATTTTATTTGCAAATACTTTGTTTACAATTTAATTAGTTTTAATTCTCAGTTAAAACGTTCTTTCATTTAAGATTTCTAGATAATACAAGAAATATAAAGCTTAGTACTTAATCCCAATGCTTGTGAGAATAATATCCATACTCTTGTACACTTTATTACTTGACAACCTGTGCACTTACAATTTAAGGGGTTATCCATATAGCAGTAATCCATTACATTAAGTTTTTGGTGTCATTGTTGGAAATCAACGACATTAATACTAAGCAATTATCTTTATATTAATCTAGAATTTTCTTTTTATTTTGTATAGTTTGTGTTTCTTGTTTTATTTCTTGAACATATTTGGATGTACTTAAGGACTTTCTAAATTCCATGACTTATAATGTAGTTTCTTTTTTTTTTCATAGGTGGTATGCGAATTGTGTGGGGCAACTAGTCATAGAAGCATAACTTGTCAAATGGGGAATTCTTTTACTCATGGTCAAGTAAGTTATATGGGGTATTGCAATCACCAATCATACGATCCTTATTATAACATCTACAACTTTGGTTGGTAAGGCTACCTAACTTTTTATAGTCAAATGATAATTATTTGAACCCTAATTCTAAAGCTCTCCTATTTTTTATGAACCACTACCTTTTCAACCCTAAGAGGAAAAGTCTAACCTAGAAACCCTATTAAAGTAATACATCACCAAAACTGAGGCTAGGTTAGAACAACATGATAAGATGATAAGGAAACTAGAAGCAAAGTTTAATTTATTTATTTAGGACCATTCTTCCTCCATCTAAAACCTTGAGATCTAAGTAGGATAAATAGCTAATGCCATAGACTCTAGATCTTTTGATATCCTACCTAATACATTCGAGCCTAATCTTATGGAGCAAGTCAAGGAGATTACATTAAGGAGCATTGAGGAGATCAATTCAAAGGTGAAAGAGGAGGAAATAACTAAGAATGATGAAGAAAAGGATGAAATGTTAATAAAGAAGACAATACGAAAGATAAAGTTGATCCTTATGTGCCCTCTAAGCCTTATGTGCCTCCTATGCCTTTTTCTTCAAGATTAAGAAGCATAAGGAGGACAAAGACCTCATTGAGGAAGGTAAACCACAAGAAAAGCCATTTATGAAGGAGGAGAGATACTTAAGCATTGATGATAAAGAAGAGCATGAGCATAAAGTTTGTCACCAAAAAAGAGGAAGTTTTGAGCTCCAAAAATCTAAACCAGTAAATGATAAAAAGGGTTTTATTGTCAAAGCATGCCATTGCCTTATCTTTATGATCATGCATATTTTAGTGAACAAGATACCTCTTATGTTCTAATATTTAATAAGATAAACCATCAATAAAAAAAGAGGTATTTGGCTTTGGTAATCATCAATTTAGAGGGTTTAAGTTCAACAAATTACATGCATCTACTATTAATAAAGGACAATCACAACCTAAAATGAAACTTAAGTGAAAACTAAGCTAATTACTTAAATTAGCATGTTTTATTTTTGTTTTTGTTATATGTCTTTTTGGTTTATGTTTTGTGTTCCTAGTTTTTATTTGATGTTTGTGTTAAATGTAGTTTTCATTTCCTCTTGCCTATATTAAATTAATCCTTTGTTGGCCCTAGGCACCAAGAAGAGGGGTTGAATTGGTGTATAAACAAAATTAAATGAGGATAAAGAAATGAGTAGAAGAGAAGACACAGTTTATAGTGGCTTGGGTATAATTAACCTTACGTCCACTCCCCAATTCTCTGTAATTGGGTATTTCACTAACTTCAAATGGTGTTTCCATGCTCACACCTAACTTTTACACTTTGTGTTTTCAAGGGTCAAACAACAACCTTTCTTACAAGTTTTTTCTATGGCTAACACTAAAACCTCTCTTAACTATTTTCATAGGATCACACTAAAACCTTTCTCTAGTGTTTTTACAAGCTCACACTAAAACTTATTACAATTTGTGTTTATGCTCACACCAAACAATTACTTAAAGAATATAATGAATGAGTAGTAAAAGTGTAAGAGTTTTGTTACAAGTTAATGAATTCTCTTGCATTTACATTTGTTTGGTGGAGTATTTGTAGCTCATACCCACCAAAGAGACGTTACACTAAGAAGCTCATTAAATCTCCAAATCATGCTAGGCAGATTCTACATTAGTTGCATGACAAGCGAGAGTCGCGGTGCCTACCAGTCAATTGTGGTCGCAAAATCCACATTTCCATATGGGAGCTAAAAATTATGATGAAAAATCTATTTGTGTCTAACGGCTAGTCCACGTGGCAGCTCCTCATTGGTCCACCAATAAAATATAGTCGGTGCATTCTAGCTGCCCACAAAAGTCGCAGATTCTTCTTTGTATAGGTGCGACTCAGGATGCGAATTCTTCTGTTTGAAAGACAATCTTCTTTTTCTTGAATCGCAGTCGCTACCTAAAATGTTGCCCTCTCAAATTTTGTTCTCCAATGGATACCTAGGACATTTGGCATGCTATGATTATGGACTTAGTTCCCTCTTTAATCATTTTGAAAGTCACGGTTGCGACTGAGGTGTGACACAGACTACAAAATCGTCTATGACTTTGACACTCCCATCTCCGGATGAGTCACGACAGCGATGATGCTCGCGAATCCGTCTGGCTGAGTTTCACCCTTTCTTTGAATTAGGTCGCGGTCGTGAATTACAGACCACTAACCACAAATTTCTATGAACTTTTCCTTCTTGAAGATTATGAACTCCATCTAACTTCCACTTGAAAATCTATCTTAAATCTGCAAAAAAACTTTTAATTGAAACATTAGGATTAATCAATCTCCTTTGTCAAGATCAAAAGAGGTCCAAGACTTAGGATTAACCATTCTAGTCCAACAATCTCCCCTTTTTTTTTATTTTGATAACTTAGATTGATCCTAATGGAAAATAATTCAGAAATGTGAAATTGGAGTGCAATATGATTCAATGAATACTTAAGTAAAATTTCCTAAGTATGGCATTCAAACATTCAAAGTGAAATTTCTAAAAATCCTAAGTATGATAGTATGATGCTCCCCCTCAACTTATGCTATTATTTTACAAGTTATTTTCTCTCCCCCTTAGACTTAGATTCTTTCTATCTCTCCCCCTTTAGCAAGATCAAAAAGAGGGTTCATAAGGAAAAAAAAATAAATGCATAAGTAGTTAAGTAATTATAGGGAGAAAATACATAAATAGTGGAAGTAAAGCAAGCACATAACATAAAATTTTAGCAAAGAAATAACTTTTTATAGAATTTCAGCAATGAAACAACTTTTTTATATATATAAACTTAGAAATAAGTTGTGTGGGATCACATTTTTTGTAAAAAAAAGAAAAAAAATACAAAAGAGATCTTAAACTACAAAGTAGGAGAATCATCTCCAGAAAAGTCTTCATCTTCACCTTCCGCCTCATCTCCATCCTCAACATCATCATTGTCTTCTTCTTCTTGAGTATCATTAAACTCTGTGAAGTCTGAAAGATGGCAAGAAAGGACTCCCAACTTCTCTTGCAAATTGATCATATCACTATGAAGATGAGAGAGGAACAAAAATCTCCTTTTCTTCATCCTCATCAACTTACCAAGCTTTTTGTTGATGGTTGCAATGGAGAGTTTAGCCTTAGGCTTTGGTTGAGAAGGGATGGATGGAGCTCCTTCTTCAATAGCTAGTCTTTTCCTTTTTGAAGCTTATAAAGTCTCCATTTTCTTAGCTCTAATGGCATCTAAGGTATAGGCATAGGTGTCCGAGTGAATAACTACGACGTTGAAAAGGTAGGTGAAATCAAGGAAGTTTTGTGAAGGAAAGAGTTTCTTGGTGAGGAATTTCTCATTTTCCTCATCAAGTGCTCCTATAAAGCGATAAGTAGTTGTAATATGTGAAGGTAAAAAGAATTGACTTTTAGGTTTGGTACTCATGTGGATCAATTATCCACAAGATACCGTCCGATTTGAATCGGCTTATTTTTTACAAGGCAAAAAAGATATGATAAGTCTTTATATGATACCTTATCGTTACCATCACCTCTAGCATTTATAGAAATGGTGATGATACTATGGAGTATTCAAAGGGTTAGGGTTTTAATATGTTTGTCTAGGGAGGATCTCGGGTCGTGTTTGATTTCAATTGAAACTTTTGACCAAAATTCAGAGTAAATGACATCAAGTGCGGAGATTATGAAGTGAATGTTTTCTTCGACTTAAAGATTGAAGAGAGAAGAAAGCTAGTCAAAAACAATATAAAAAGGATTGCCAAAAGCCCAGAATACTAACCCGTATTGCCTTACTCATGAATCAGCTTTACGACTCAATTAGACCGTGCACATGAATTCTCGCATAATTTTTTTGTAATCAGGTTCATCCCAAATATGAATTCGTTCTCATATTAGAGAGGAAAGCACAAATCCTTACATTGATGCCCAAGGTTTCCAATAGAAAGGTAGACAGTATCTTGTTAGGGAGGATGATCTTGAAATAATTGGCTTTGTACCTTTCTTTCTCCTCCTTGGTGATGGTTTTCATAAGGTGGAGTGCAGGGGGTACAAATGGTACAACCTTACCCTTGTCTGCTATAGAGATCTTCTTTGAAGCTATTACAAAGGATGAAGAGATTTATGTTTTTGAAGAGATTTAAGAGAGAGAAATTGATGTTGGAAGTGAAGTAAGGAAGTTATTGTTGAAGGGGGTTTTTATAGCCATTTGAAGTCTCTGTAAATGGCTAGAAACGACTAGAATACAATCATGAAGACATAAAAATGGTTGGCAGTCAAATCACATAAATGTCTAAACGGTTACCCTAATTCCCATCCATAAATTCATGAGTTACGACTTGAATTTCAAACAATATGAGTAATGGACAAATTTTCCTTAGGAATACATGCTTCAACAGTAAAAAATTTGAATTCTTAACCAAAATTTCTGATAAAGCTTGATTCATGCGATTGCGATTTGATGTTTAACAGCTGGGTGGCTAGGACTTGTAATTCACGAACGTAAAGATAAGATAGTGACCATGAATTATGAGTCAGTAAGGATAATGTTAGCCCTTGGCACCAAAAAGTAGGAGGGTTGAATTGGTGTATAAAAATTTAAGTTATGAAGAAAGAGGAGAAATGAGTAGGAAATAAACACACAATTTTTAGTGGTTTGGGTGTAAACAACCCTACGTCCACTCCCTAATTCTTAGAAAATGGGTGTTCCATTATCTTTCAATGGTGTTTTCTATCTTACACCAAACTTACACACTTGTGTTTTGAAGGCTCACACAACTACTTATACACTTGTGTTTTGAGGTTTACACAACAACCTTTACACATGTGTTTTAACAGGCTCACACAATAACCTCTCTTAGTGTTTTGACAGGCTCACACTATAACCTATTCCAATTGGTGTTTATGCTCACACCCAACAACGACTTAAAGAACAGAAAAGAATGAGTAGCAAAATTGCAAGAGTTTGGGTACAAAGTCATTAATTCTTTTGCATTTACATCTGTATGGTGAGGTATTTATAGCCTCTACCTACCAAAGAGACGTTGCAATAAAACTGGTACAAAATCATCAAAGTGTGTTAGACAAATTTTCACATTAAATGCTTGACAGTCTTGATTCGCAGTCGCTACTACTCAATCGCGGTCGCGAATTCCAAATTCCATAAGGAAAACCCCATTTGTGTCTAATGGCTAGTCCACGTGGCAGCTTCTGATTAGTTCACTAGGAAAATATAGTTGTTGCCTTTCACCTGCTCTCAAAAGTAGTGGTCGCGATTTATTTTGACAGGACGCAACTTTGCATGTAAATTCTTCTGCCAAAAGTGTACATCTTTTTCTTTTGGGTTCGCGGTCGCTACCAACAAGTTCCCATTGCGATTTTTGACTTTCAACAGTTACCTAGGACACTTATCAAGCTTTGATTATGGATTGAGTTACTTTAAAATTTGCGGTCGTGACTAAGGCAAGCTCTAAACCGCGAATTTGTCTGTCACTTTTAGAGTTCTTCTTTTGGATGAGTCGCGGTCAAGAATGACTCTGCAATTTCGTTTATCTGATTTTCTAGCAAGTCTTCTCATGAATATCGGTCGCGAATCTTAGATTGCAGTCGTGATTTAGAAGTTACTTTATATTATTTGAAGACTAAAATCTCTATCTAACTTCTAACTTAAAGACTAACAAAAAAAAAAACTATAAAACAACACTAAATTGAAACATTAGAATTGATCAATCCCCTTTATCAAGATCAAAAGAGGTCCAAGACTTAAGGTTAACTACCTTAGTCCAACAATCTCCCCCTTTTTGATTTTGACAACTTAGATTAATCCTAAAGTGAAAATGGTGCAGGAAAGTGAAGTTGGATTGTAATATGATTCAATAAATGCTTATGAATAAATTTGCTAAGTATATCATTCATTCAATCAAAGGTGAATTTGATAAAAACAATAAGTATGTTGCTCCCCCTCAACTTATGTTATAGTTTTCAAGTTATTATTTTCATAGTTTTTCAAGTTACTATTTTCTCCCTTTCACAATCTCTCCCCCTTTGGTAATATCAAAAAGAGGGTACATAAGGGAAAATAAAAGAGATGCATGCATAAGTATTCATAAGGAGCAAACATAACATAATGGATAAGAGAATAACATTAATCACATAAGATAGCAATGTTTGCAAAGAAACAAATTTTATATATTCATAATGTGGGATCACAATATTTGTTTAAAAAAAACATGAGGAAAGTGAAAAACAAATACAAAAGATCCCTAATCTAGAGTAGTGGAGAATCATCTCTAAAAAATTGTGTCTCTAGTGCTTATTATGCTCCCTCTGCTTCATCTTCATCCTCAACATCATCTTCATTGCCATCCCCATCTTGCATATCTTCAAATTTCGTGAAGTTCGAAAGATGGCAAAGAGAAACTCCTAGTTTCTCTTGGAGATCCACCATATCACTGTAAAGATGTGAAAGGAAGAGGAACCTTCTCTTCATCATCCTTATTAGCTTATCGAACTTACGATCAATGGGGTAAGAGATAACTTTGTCTTGGTTTTTGGTTGAGAAGGAGGGACTTGAATGTTGCCTTCTTCAATTTTAAGCCTTTTTTGCTTGGAAGCTTGGGAGGTTTCCATCTTCTTCACTCCTATTACACTAAGGGTATAGATGTATGCATTCAGATGTATGGACTTGGCATTTATAAGATAAGTTATGTCTAGGAAGTTTTGAGAGGGAATGAGCTTCTTGGTGAGGAATTTCTCGTTCTCCTCATCAAGTGCTCCAATAAAACGGTAGATGGTTGTTATGTGAGAGGGCAAGAGAAACTGGCTTTTGGGTTTCGTACTCATGTGGATCAATTGATCCATAAGGTAACGACCAATTTGGATGGGTTGGTTTTTGACAAGGCAAAACAAGAATGCCAAGTCTTTTTGTGAAACCTTCTCATTACCATCATCTCTTGAATTGACATAGAAAGTGATGATTCGATAAAGGATCCACAAGGGTAAGGTTTTGATGTGTTTGGATAAAGAGGAGTGGGGGTCGTGTTTGGTTTTGATGGAAATCTCTAACCAAAATTCAGAGTAGATAACATCAAGTGTAGAGATGATGAAGGGGATGTGTTCTCCGACTTACAGGTTAAAAAGGGAGGATAATTGGTCAAAGGTAATGTAGAAGGGGTCACCAAAGGCCCGGAACACTTACCCGTATTGGCTGGCTTTCGAATTGGATTTTCGACTTAGTTGCACGGTGCACATAAATTCGTGTATGACTTCTTTGTATCCGAGTTCATCTCAGAAGATGAACTCATTCCATCCCAAATTAGAGAGAAAGGCTCTAATCTCAAAGTCTCCAGCATGAGTGTCGATGGAATCTTATTTGGGAGAATCACTTTAGAGGAGTTTGCCTTGAATCTTTCTTTTTCTTTCTTAGTGATTCCCTTCATGAGATAGAAGGCAGAAGGTGCAGAGGGTTTAGCCACTGCCTTGCCCTTGTCAGCCTTAAAGAATTTCTTGGGAGCTATAATAAGAGAGGAAGAGGGCTTAAGAGATTTTTAGAGAGAGAAAGAGTGTTTGGTAGTGAAGTGATGAAAACACTATTGAATAGGGTATTTATAGGCTTGAAGGGGTGTAAAAACGGTCATAAATGACTAGAAATGGATTAAATGAAGAGAGGAAACGGTTGGCAATCAAATCACTTAATTGCCTAAACGGTTACTCTAATTCCCATCCGCGAATTTAGAAGTCGCAATTGTGAATTCTGGAAAATATGAGTAACGGATAAATTTTCCTTAGGAAAAAGCGTATCAACTGTCATATTTTTGAAAAACTGACCAAAATTCGCGATGGAGCGGAAATTTCGTGACCATAAATTGACATTTGACAGCAGGGTGAAATTGACTTGTAATTTGTGACCGTGAATAATATATAACAACCACAAATTATGAGTCAGCAAGGATAAGAATGAAAAAAATTTTGAAAACATGTGATCTAGAAATAAATAATAAAATTATTCATACAATCATTACTCATGCATAATACAAATAACAATCAATCATAGGATCAAAATTTTCACTTTAGGGAGCTTCCATCAAGCATTCCCAATTCTCTTTTAATAAAGTTCATCCTTTCTTCATTTAGAGCTTTAGTGAAAATATTTGTAAGTTGATGATTTGTGTCAATAAATTCTAGCACAACATCACCCTTTTGCACATGATCTCTAAGAAAATGATGTATAATATCTATGTGCTTACTCCTAGAGTGTTGGATGGGATTCCTAGAGAGATTAATAGCACTTGTGTTATCACATTTAATGGGAATGTGATCAACTACTTTGCCAAAATCCTTCAATTATTGTTTCATCTAAAGAACTTGGTTACAACAATAACTCGTCGCCACATACTCGACTTTCGCTGTGGATAAGGCAACTGATACTTGCTTTTTACTAAACCATGAAACTAGACATTCACCTATGAATTGGCAAGTCCCATAAGTGCTTTTTCTATCTACCAAGCTACCCGCATAATCCGCATCTGAATACCCTATGAGACTAAATGAAGAATCCCTAGGATACCATAACCCTAAGTGTATTGTGCCATGCAAATACTTAAAAATTCTTTTAACAACATTCAAATGAGATTCTCTAGGAGAGGATTGGAACCTAGCACACATGCAAACACTAAACATGATATCCAATCTAGAAGTAGTAAGATAAAGTAGAGATCCGATCATACCTCGATATCTCTTTTCATCTACCTCTTTACCTGATTCATCCTTATCTAATTTGATGGTACTGCTCATTGGAGTTTTAGCTACTTTGCAACCAACCATTTCAAATTTCTTTAGCATTTCCTTTGTATACTTGGCTTGGTTGATGAAGATCCTTTCTTTGGATGGCTTGATTTGTAGACCGAGAAAGAACTTGAGTTCTCCCATCATGCTCATTTCAAATTTCCTAGTCATGCACTTAGCAAAATCCTCACAAAGAGATTCATTAGTAGCACCAAAAATAATATCATCAATATAGATTTGAACGATTAATCTATCACGCTTGAATTTTTTTACAAAAAGTATGGTGTCCACCTTTCCTTTTTCAAAATCATTTTTCAAGAGAAATGAACTAAACCTTTCATACAAAGCTCTTGGAGCTTGTTTCAACCCATATAAGCCTTTGTTTAATTTAAAAACATGGTTTGGAAAATAA
>CATIWR010081624.1:0-16246 GCA_949677035.1 Omphalea diandra
TTATTAGTGATTATGTTTTTTTTAACACAATTATATTTTCTGTTAAAAAAAAAAAAAAGAAAAGAAGTTTCTAAAAGTCCCCGCCAATCTTGGGTCCTGGAAATAGAAAATGAAGACACATGCTTCCAGTAATTGAAAACAAGATCACATGCTTCGCTTTTTCTATGTGGCTATTAGGATGAGGCTGCTGAGCTTTTGCTTATTTTCTTCTTTGATTCTTTAATTATTTTTCTTTTTGACAATATCAGAGTGAAAATGACGGTTCACTATTCTATTCTACCCATTCCATTCGTCTGTCATGGAGAGATTGGTGTTTTGTCATTTTCAGATAACCATAACCAAATTAAAGTCACTTTTGAAGCAAAAATATTTTTCCAATTAGATTGTTAATTATGCATTTTATAAAGATTTGTTAGTATTATTTTCACGCAGAGACACATGTTAATTAATATGAACTAAATTAAAAAAAAAATCAGATCTAACTATGTAAATATATCAAAAATGTGTGATTTCTAATTAAGAGATCAGGATTTTTGTCAGTTTTAAATAACTATTAACCAGTAGATATTTCATTATGATTTCTACTCAAGAGATTATACGATTTTTAGATTTATTGATTGCAGCTTTATTAATAAAAATACATACGCTATAGTAAAATACGAATATAAGAAGTTAAATAGTTTGAAAAGCTAAGTTAATTTAGGAAAGGAAAATTGTATTGATAGCTTGAGAATAATAAAAATAAAAGTTAAAGAGACTTGATAGAATCTAATCGTTTAGCTGAAAGTTTATACAATAGACTTGACTCTCTGTTTATAAGCTTCACAAGAAAATCAATATATATTATTAATTTCAGTTTTATAATTAATTTTAAATAATTATTTATTGTTCGCAACAATTATATATAATATTGTTATGTATTATTATTTTTTATTATGTTATATCAAATTCAAAATTCAAAATTAAAATCCTAAATAAAGAAAAAGCTAATATTTTAAATAATTTTTTATCATTTTGTCAAACAATTGAACAAAATATAGTCACGTATCTTTGTTTATATTATGTTATAGAAAGTTATCATATTAAAAAAATTCTAAATAGAAAATTTGAAAAAATAATTACCAAAAAAGACCTTCCAAACTAACAAATTAAAAAATCAAAATAGTAAAAATTATAAATAAAAAGCTAATATTATATAATACAAAATCTTGAACATACAATTAGAAAAATTTAAAAAGTAAGAATTTTAAAAAAATCAATATCAATATATATTATCAATTACAGTCTTAGAATTAATTTTAAATAATTATGTATAATATAATCACATCACGTGTCATTGTTTTATATTATAGTATAAAAAATTACCATATCAAACAAATTTTAAATAGAAAGTTGGAAAATTAATTGTCGTGGAAAAAAGACCTTCTAGATAGGAAATCAAAAAATATAAATAGTAAAAATTATAAATAAAAAATTAATATCATATAATAAAAATTTTAAATAAAAAATTTAGAAAAATCTAAAAATAATATTTTTAAATAGAAAATTAATATTTAAATTAATTCCATTTTGAATATCAAAAACTAATTATAGTGTAATAAATTATCAACAATTATTTCATTCAAATTTAACAAATTTTGTCTTAAAATTATAATACACAAGATTAAAAATATAAATCAATATTTGATATTATTTATTTTATTGTAATTATCTATTAATTTAAATTATACTATATAAAATTGTAATTATCTCTTAATTTAATTTTGATTATTAAATATTAAATATTATTTATTTGATTAATTATTAAAAATTATTTTATTTAAATTTAATAAATTTTATTTTAAAATTATATCACATAAAATTGAAAGTATAGATCAATAGGTAATATTTGATTGCAACTATCTTTGTTTATAATTATAAATTTTAAAAATTGTATTTTTTATGTTATTTATTTAATAATAAATTTTTAATAAAATAAGAATTATTAAATAAAAATAAATATTATATTTATTTAAATTTTATTATTATAATTATTTGCACAACGCCGAAATTCACAACTAATTCTAAATGAAATTCTAGATTCACCTTTTTATAGTGCCGAAATATGCAATGTGTGTTTTGACAGCTCATCACCTCCATTTTTCTATTTCTATTTTTATTAAGTCTCTCACTTATCCATTTGTAATTTATTTTTCAAGGCTTGGGCTAATTCACCTTTGGGTCAGTTATCTCTAGGACTATACTTAATTTGATCAAGTTGCAAATAGTTAAATTGTATTGTCAATGATTATTCCGTATGTGGATTGACCTGTAAACCATTTACTAGTATATTTAGAGTCCCTAAATTCAAAATTATCACTAAATTTAATCTTTCTAATGACAAGACCCAATGCAGCTTTTTTATGAGATTGATAAGTTTTACTGAAAGAAAGAAAATTAAAGAAAATCTATTATGTTAGAAATCCACATTATCATTTCTTGACTTTAATTTAAACAAAAAAAGAGGAGTGTTAAATACTTTCTCTATATTATCTTTTTTTATTATTATACTAATATGTGACATGATTTAAATGACAATATTTTTATATGTTTCAACTCCAGGAAAAATTTATATTTTAAACTATATCATTTAAGAGATTGAATAGAAATAAATAAAAAAAGATAAAGAAAAGATAATATATAAAGATATCTAGCACTTCTCTTTAAAAAAATAGGGTGAAGATTATGTCATTACATTATAATGTCGTAATTAATGATTCACCATTGAATTAGATAAAAGCTATTATTCACTATTGAATTATATAGGATTGATACTATTGGATTAGATAGAAGTTAGTATTTACCATTTGATTATACTATATTATTTGATGGCATTATTAAATACGTTATTATAGAATTCACCAAAAAATAGTTCCTTAATTGCTCCATATGAATTTCAAGGAGAACTCGTTCTCTTTCCAAAATCATGAACACTCATTCTAACAAAAAAAAAAAAAAACTTATTGCACTAAAAAAAACAAAACAACACCATCTTTTTCCTCTCCATCACCAACCATTGCATCCTTATCAACCATGACCAATCCAACTTCGACAACGCTAGTTATGGCTTTAACGTTGATGATTTCGACTTTATCCTTGCATAATCTAGCCATTAAGGTTGTTCCTCCTTCAATAATTAGGTTTACTTCTTTCAAATTGTTATTGCTCACTTCACATCTCCAAGACTGTTTTAATCGATGGCTCTCCCCCTATGGTATTTTTGGCAAGAGAATCTAGATTTAATTTGACTCCTCCACACAGCTTTAAATCAGTATATGTTAATAAGGATTAACATATCACAATCAAATTCTTACTATCTTTTGGTTTATGAGACTCCATATCCTTCAACTATTATACCTGCAAGTAAGCTCCTCAAGAATTCTTCAATGATTTGAGGCCTAAAGGCTACTAGCTAAGTTTATGACTTTTTTTAGACTTCTTTATAACAATTACTTATTGATTATGTGGATGTGAAATTTGACTGAAGAGTTGATTTCTAGAGTTTAAAAAAATAAAGGAAACTTCGTTGAATTTTCTTAAGAATTGAGACAAGGATTCACTAAGTAGGTTGCTTGATTCTTTGTTACAGAGTCTAATGCAAGTACCATGCCATCTTTTGAGTATTCCCTTTCTGATCTTAATGGAATTCTTTAGCCTTTTATTGCTCTTGTAACTAAGATTCCTATGGATTCTACTAAGGTGAGCTTCAAACTTGAGATTTTTTATTTTCCTATAGGCACGCGAGAGCAAAATGAGTTAGGCATTGACAAATTTTCATGGCATAAATCACTTAATCAAGAATACAAGAATAAAGATTACAAAAGAAGATTAAACATATAAACTTTGTAAAGATTTGGTGATAACTCACCTACATCCTCCCCTTAAATGAATTGCTTAAGCCTTACAATCTCTAAGTTATTTATAGATGCAACTTAAACCTTACAACCTAGTTCTACCTAACCATATTAAACAACAAGCTTTCCAAGTGCTTATTAAAACCTTCCTAACTTATTTATCGGGCATAAGTTAAGCCTTCTATAGTATAACGATTGCTACCCAATCTAAGTTATAATCCTCACATATTCAAAGTATTGCTTAGAGGAATCACCACTTTCATTAAGACATACAAGCTAAATCTTTTACTATTTAAACCCAAATTAAGCAAAGTGGCTTGAATAGAATTAAGATTAATGAGTTAACCAGGTTGTAGTTGAAAGAAAAGGAATACTACTAATTTTACTAATAGTGGACTAAGGTTCATATACAAAATAAATTGAGAAAGTCAGCTACACAGTCAACAAATTTAACCAACTAACAAACTCACTAACAGCCTTATCCAAAACTTAACAAACTCATTAACTGATTAATTAAATATGACTCAATAGCTACATTAATTGCCTAAGGTCCACAAGTTGCTCCATATGTTGTATTAGCCCCCCTCAAGCTAAAACATACACATTGTGAATGTAAAGCTTGGAAATTGCTTTAGTAAATGCAGGTAGGGCGAGTGCTTTAATAAAGCAATCTGCCAATTGATTAGCAGATGTGGCAGGAAGCAAATGTAAAACCCTAGCTGCAAGATTGTCCCGTATTAAGTGACAATCAATTTCAATGTGTTTCATTCTCTCATGAAACATAGAATTATGAGCAATATGGCTAGCGAATTGATCATCACATTAAAAAATAGCAAAGGAAAGGATGAGGAACATGCAAATCTTAAAGTAAGTATAACAACTAATAAAGCTCATAACATGTGACTGTCATAACATGATATTCAACCTTTTAAAAAGATCTAGACACAGTATGCTACTTTGTAGATTTTCAAGAAACCAGAGAATCATAAGGAAGACACTAAAATCGGATATAGATCTTCTAGTGTCTGAACATGAAGCCTAATTAGAATCAACAAAGCCTTTAATTATAAAGAACCATAGGCTGAAAATAATAACCCTTGACCTGGTGCATGCTTTAAGTACCGCAAAATTCTATGTGTAGCCTGCATATGATTAATGATAGGACAATCCAAGAACTGAGACAATTATTGGACAATAAAAGAAATATTAGGCCTGGTGTTGCATAGATAAAGAAGTTTGTCAATCAACCTCCTATAAGTTACCACATCATCAAAAGAAACACTATCTTCTTTAAAGAACTTTGTGAAATAAGACATTCAAGTTGTGGCAAGTTTATAAGTAATAAAACTTGTGTCATTCAAGATGTGTAAGGTATATTTCTTTTGAGAGAGATTAATGCCAACATTAGATCGCGCAACCTCTAGCCCTAAAAAGTACCTCAGCTCTCCTAGATCTTTGACCTAAAATTGGTCATGTAAATAACTCTTGACCTCTAAGATAAGTGAAAGATTATCACTAGCCAGTATTACATCATCAACATAAATAAAAAGAACTTGCACAAGTCTTAGTAAAAAGAGAAGCATTTAAGGAAGCTTGAAGGAAGCCTTATGCAATAATAGTTGAAGTTAATTTGGCATGTCATTGTCTGTTAGCTTGCTTGGGGCCATACAAAGACGTGGTTAATTTACAAACTTGATTGCATAGAGAGGATTTACAACCAGGGGTAGTTGTATGTACACCTCCCCATATAAATCTCCATGGAGAAAGGCATTATTAATGTCCAGTTGGTGTAAATGTCATCCTTTCATAACTGCAACAATCAACAAGGTGCAAATGGTAACCATTTTAGCAATTGGAGAGAAGGTGTCTAAGTAATCCAAGCCATATTATTGGTATAAGCCTTTCTTACAAGCCTATCCTTGCATCTTTCCACAAACTTATCAGCCTTATATTTGACCTTGAAAGCCCATTTACAACCAATGGGATGTTTATCATAAGGCACAGTCACTAACTCCCAAGTATTATTGCTTGTAAGGCTTAGATTTCTTTATCCATTGCTTCTTCCCAATAAGGATGTTTGATATCTTCATGATAAGAGCGAGGGTCAATGATTTGTTGAACAAATAGTAGAAAAAATATAGTGTTTATGGGATAAATGTTGATAAGAAAAGACTTTATCAAGTGTATAAGGAGAAGAGGAAACTAAATTGGTTGGTGATAAGGAAAGTAAGGTAGGATAATGGTTATCTTGTAAGTATAGAGGTTATTTAGTAGAATGTTTAGTGGGAGGAGAAAGAGAAGAGGAGGAGGGAAGGGAGGAAGGTGGTGAAGGAGAGGGATTAGGTAATGGTGAAGGTGGAGAAGAAGGTGAGGAAGAAGAAATAGGAACATTAGAATAAGAAAGTGAAAAGGAAGTATTTGAAAAAGCTAGAAACATAAAAGAATCAACAGAAGATTCACAAATAGATTTATAAAAATAGATTTATAAGGAAGGATGGTTTCATAAAAAAATTACATCTCTAAAAATGAAAGTGTGTTTGGCATCCAAGTTATGCAATCTATAGCCTTTGGTGTGTGAAGGAAGACCTAAAAAAAATGCATTTATAGGCTCTAGAAACAAACTTAGTTATAAGTTCTATAATAAATGAAGCATAACATAAATAACCAAACACTTTAAGAAAACTCGAATCAGGTATGTATCCATAAAATAAGTTTAAATGGAGTTTTATTAGACAAAAGAGGGGGAAAGAGTTTGATTAAGGACATACACTGCATGAAAGATACAGTCAGTCCAAATTTGAAGGGGTAAAAAAGCTTGAAACTTGAAGGATCTAGCAACATTCAAGATATATTGGTACTTTCTCTCAACAACACTATTTTGTTGAGCGGTGTACACATAAAAGTTTTGGTAAATGATACCCATGGAAGCATAAAAGGATGGCATGTCTAATTCCATACAATTATCACTCCGAATACACTTAATTCTAATGTGAAACTGTGTACCTATCAAGGTGACAAAATTTTGAAGTAAAATTCTGGCCTCAAATTTGGATTTCATCAAAAGAATCCAAATAAAACTACTAAAGTCATCAACAATTGTAAGGAAATATTTACAGCCATGTAAAGAAAAAATAGAGGCTGGCCCCAAATGTCCATATTGACTAAATCAAACACTTTATTACAAATGGAATTACTTACAAGAAAAAGGAGTTTTTTGTGTTTGGCAAAATGACAGACATCACAATGGAGATAAAAAGGAAGTGTAACCCTGAAATCTATAGACTAAAGAAGATTGAATCGTGAGTTAGAAAGGTGTCCTAGTCTATAATGCCAAACATCTTGTTTATTTATTTGACCAACTAAAGTGACATTACAAGAAAATGAGTATACTTTAATAACTAAAGGCTTTACTATGTTGACAGCAATAAAGCTAGCAAATGAAATAGTGGCATTCTAAAATGAAAGGTGGTAAAGTCCATTATGTTTTTTAGTTGATCCAACCATCTTCCAAGAGTGAAGATCATAGATTAACCATAAATCTTGATAAATAAGTAAACAAAAATAAGTTTGTGAAGTCAATTTGCTAGCTGAAATCAAATTGAAAGAGAAGTTGGGAACAAAAAGAACGTTGGTGCGAGTAAAAGAAGATGAAAGTTAAATAATGCCTGCATGTGTGATAGGAACTTTAGAGCCATTAAGAAAAGTGACAAAAATACCATGGATAGGATGATAGGCTTTAAACAATTAAAGACTATAACTAATATGATTTATAGCTCTAATATCAAAGATTTATTCAAAATTAGAATGATGAGTAATTAAAGCATTGAGATAATAATTAATACATGAATTGTTAGGTTAAGACACAAAATTGTTAGAGATGGTGTTAACTTGAGTTATAGACTGGCCATGTTTTACAGACAACTACTGCAAAAAACTTACCAGCTTCGAATATTGTTCAATAATAATAAAAAGAGATTCAATTGTGATAAGATGAATGGGAGCCCTATTGACAACATCAACAACCTGAGTTGATTCACCAGTAAGTGTCACTTGGTGTGCAACTAATCTGGAGAACCTGTTCTTTGGTTTATAGCCCAGAGGATAACTATGTTTTTTATAACACACATCTACTTTGGGACCCAAATAGCCATAAAAAATACACTTCAAACCATTATTTCTTCTTGAGTTACCAAGATTAGAAAACTAATTGTTATGTTGCATTCCACCACCATATTGCCATTGTTGAGTTGATTGATTAACATAATTCACAAAAGAATTTGCATTGTTGTTATTCCCATAGAACACAAAAGGTTCAAGAACTCTTGTATCATTGTTTGCTCCCATTTGTCTCTAATGTTGCAAAACTAAGGCAAGAACTTTGTTGATTGAAGGCAAGGGATCAAACAACACTATCTACAATCTCATAACATTAAAATTTCCATTCAAGCCTCTTGGAAACCTAATCACATAATCACATTATTAGTAGTTTTTCACCCCATTCAAAACTTCACAATCACACTGCAAATTACATGAACAAATAAGAGTAGGCCTTAGGTTAACCAATTCATCCCAAAGTACCTTTAACTAAGTAAAAAACTCAATAACAAAAAGTTTTTTTTGTTGAGGTGCAAAATTTTCTTCTTAAAGTTCTGCAATCTGAAATGCATCCCCTTGAGAAAATATGATCCTTAAGATCATTGCAAACATCAATAGCAACATCCAACCATATCACATTTTTTTTAATAGAGGGAGACATTGCCTGTAAAACCCATGACTATACCATTTTGTTACACCTTTCCCATGACTGGAAATCTTCATCATTAAAAGCTAGAATTTTGATACTCCCAATAACAAACTTCAATTTATTCTTTAATCGAAGTGCCTTTTTCATGGTTCAATCACAAGAATGGTAGTTTGATCTAGTGAGGACCCGTGTTATAAGAACTACTGAGGGATTTTCATTTAGATGAAGTAAGTAAGGGCTAGTTGGATCTTCAAACTTATTTCTTGATGCCATTTAAGATAGTGATCAAAGGAAAAAATTATAGAAAATAACTCACGAGAAAAGGAGGAATAAGATTTAATAGGTAAATTTTAGTTTTGAGAAAGAAAATAAATAGGTAAAACTTGTTTGGTAGATAAGAAAATATAAGAGAAAATGAAGGAAAATAGCTCTCATACCATAATAAGCTAATGAGGTTATGCAAACTGTAGTTGGAAGAGAAAGAATACTACTGATTTTATTAATCATGAACTAAGGTTTATATCCAAAACAAAATGAGAAAGTCAACTACACAGTTAACAAATTTAACCAACTAACAAACTCACTAACAGCCTTATCCAAAACTTAACAAACTCATTAACTAACTAATTAAATATGGCTCAACAGTTACATTAACTGCCTAAGCTCCATAAGCTGCTCAATAAGCTCTATGAGTTGCTCCATAAGCTACTTTATATGTTGTATTAGAGAGCACTTTTAAAGCGCATTAGAATCCTTTCTTAGTATATGGTAAAATTCCTAAGTTTGAACGAAGTCTCCTTATATATCCCAAGCACCAAATATTAACCAATATAGCTAAAAATGGTTTTTCATAAAAGGACAAAGAAACAAGTTGTTATACTATTAAATGACTATTTAGTTCCATTGAATGGAGATTTAATGTGTAAAACAAGTTGTTCCAAAATGGCTTCTTAGGTCGTTCACACAATTAGATATCTTAGATCTATACTTCATATTGAAAGGTTGTTCATCAACCTTAAATAAGCATTCCATCAATTAAACATGCCATTTAGTTTGGATTTAGGGATATACTAATTGTTTTAGTTATTCAAACTTCATCTTGAACAAGTTTTTGATCTTATAAAATGTTTATTCAACCTATTGATCAAGTAGTTCCATCAGCTCATTCACTTTCTTAGATGTTTTTGGTTTTTTTATGTTTCACTTTAATAGGTGTTCATCTTGTATGACAACTTAGTGGAGATTTTAAAGTCTTCATTGAATGGGAATTCAACACTCTAAACTGGCATTCCATTCTCCAATCTGGCTTGGCTTTATCCTTAAACACTCCAAAGACTTTCTAAGGACTTTCTAAGATCATAGAGCTTTTACAATGCATTTATAATTATTTTTATGTTATAGTGGAGGTAGAGGAACTTGAATGGTGGCTTCAAGAATCTAAGTAGCCTAGACTGTAGCTCTCTTACCTCTTCTAATGCCTTTGAGGCTTTTGGAACTAATGTTCTTAAGTCATCTTTAGCTCTACAAGTATTTAGATGTGTGATTAGGTTAGTGTTGCCAATAATTTATGAAGGATCATTGAGCCTATTACTAGGGCATATGGATTATAATGGGGTTCTTAAAAAGGTTATAACTAGTTCATCCTCTCTATGAAATGGATCGTTGTGCCCCTTAGCTTGAATGAGTCCATGATCAACGGTTCCTTAAGGACCCCATAAGGTTGCCCCTTAAGTTATTTGAGACTCCTAGTTGCTTTAACTTCAGTATCTTTCAACTTGGAATTTTGATGAGTAAGTGATCTAGAAGGGACTTAATAGATTGTATCATCATCCTCATATTATCTTAAAATGCTTTATGTACTTCTGCAGATAATTTTATAACTTATGAATTAATAAAGACAAGAGGAGTGGAAAGATTTTTGGCTTAAGTCTCCTAGATCAACTTTATGGGAGATAATCAAACTCCTTCATTAGTTTAGACTAGGATAGTGATGTCTTTCTAAGAATTCAACTCTCTTTCATGTTGCATCACCATATAAGGAATATTTTTATTGGGTTCTATTATCGTAGTGACTCCTTCTGCATCTTAAGACTTGGTAACTTCTTTTTCTCAAACATTTCTAGTTTTCATTCGCATTGTAAAACTCCTGAACTATAATCCCATCTAGTGTGCCAAAATGATATGTTGGTATTATTTTTATAAGGACACATATATGTCAACTAATACGAACTATATCGAGGCTCTTTGATATTGGATTGTGTAATGTGCTAGAGATATGTGATGACTCAATCATTAAATGTATCTTTATGACTTCTAACTAAGAGAATATATAGTTTTTAGATTTACTTGACATAGTTTTACCAATAAAATAAAAGTACTACAGGAAAAATAATGAGGAGCTAAGTAGCTTGAGAAGTTTAAGTAGTTTGAAAAATAATGAAGAACAATAAATAACTTATAAAACTAAGAGAAATTAAATTGAGAACTTGGGTACAATAAAAGTAAAAGATAAAGAGTTTAATTATTTGACAAATGTATCTAACATTTGATTGGTAATTTATACAATAGATCTAACGCCCTGCATATTAGCTCCTTAAAAAATAGATTCACCATCTTTATAATCCTCCATCATGAAACATGCTCCGAAAGCTCATCACTTTTATTTCTTCACCTTCAATTTTACTGAGTCTCTCATGAATCTAATCAATATATATAACTAATTTTGATTCAAAATCAGTTTTAAAGGGGTGTTTGCTATTTGTCAAATAATTATATTATCAATATAATATTTTTGACAAGTGACAATATAATATATTTTCACTTCATCGTGTGGTACGTAAGTTAATAACTAAACATTTAGTTTCTTCAATTAATTAAAATAAAATATAAAAACATTTTCACGTAAAAACAAGTTAGGAACTTTAATAATATAAGTATTTAATATTTGTTAACAATTTAATAAAATAAAATATATATCAATAAAAAAAGACTGAATATATTATAGGAAAATAAAATAAAATCACCTGATAATAGATGTGGCCAATAAAGCTTCATAGGTGTTTATGGATAAATGCTACAAGAGTATCAATCAGACTTGGAAGAAGCATAAAACACAAAGCCTAGAGAATTATTCAAACGAAGTCGGCAGATATCGTAGGACCCTTTCAATTTTGAACATTTTTCTTTTCTTGAGGAGACTTTTTGAACGTCTTTGGAAGTGAAAGATTATTTAACGTACCAAACTATAATAAGCAAACAAAAACATATGGTGCCACCGTGAGTTTGGCCTAGCGGGCAAGGCTTTCTACACTTGTTGGAGTTTCTGTGCATATGATTCTGACGTTTTCTCTCAACTTATTATTAATTGCGAATCAGATTGTGACACTTTTAAATTTTTTGTAAAAAATAAAAATAAATGGATGGTGGTCATGCATGGCAAAGGCGACTAAACTTTGAGTCCCCAGCCACTAATTTAGCGGATTTCACTAATTTGGCGGTTGTGCAATCTTATTATGATTAAAAAAATTAATTTTTTATAATTATATTAAGCACTAAATATTAAAATATTTCATGCTTATTTTTTAAAAATTCTTTGATAATAATTTTTTAAAATTTTTAATATTTTAAATGTATTTGATAATATTTTTATTAAACGCTAATTTCAAAAAATCACTTAATTTGAGAAGTAAAAATTTTTATTTAACAAATTGAATAATAGAAAAATTTTACTTTATTCATTATCACAATTCTTTTCTATTGATAAAGATATTTTTAATAAGTTTAAAAATACTTAAAATTAAATTATATAATAATTTAATAAAAAATATATAGTCATATTATCTTAAATTTATCTCTTAGATTTTTTTTTAGAATTTGATAACTATTAACAAATCATTCAACTTTTAAAATTTTTAATACTAAAATCTAATATGCACGGAAACTCTTGGAAAAAAGTGTTTATGCGTTTCAAAAACAATTTTTTTTATAGGAAATTCATCAAAACTCTCTTAAAATATTTCAGACACGTTTTTACTTTGAAAATGTGTTTCTTTTCTATTATTGATTTTGGTTATGAAACTTATAAATAATTAATATTTATTTTTTAATATTTAATTGATTATTGTCATATCATTTATTTCTTTTACAGTTAATATTGTTTAAATAATTATTTTTATATGATCTCATAAATAGTTATTTCAATATTTATTATATATAAAAAATATTTATAAATGTGTTCTTATATTTTTTTATATTTACACATTTTTTTCGCATTTCGTTTTCTATATTTGTAAAAAATACTATTTTTTCATTTTTCATTTTCACGTTTTCTGTTTCTGCATTTTCTGTTTTCATACTACCTACATTGAAATTATTTAGCGCTTAATTTTCGATACTGAAATTATTCAACACTTAATTTTAATTTTGCTAAATAATACCGACAATTAGATTTACTCTTATATTCAAGTTTGTTTTAGTTGTTTTAGTTAGTATTTAGGATTTTTATCGAGACGATATGTTATTATGATAATACATAAAATTAATATCGAATAATATAAATAATATTAATATGGTTTGATATTTATCTATTTTACAAATTAATTCTCTAATAAAATAATAAATATATCCGTTAATTTAATATTCGCATTCTTAATTCAATTACACCAGCGCAAACTCAGCTCACCAATTAGCCACAATAACTCAATCTGCGGCACCCACTTCGGTGCAACTCTCGTCAATTTCTAGCACCAAAAAGAAGCCAACGACTTCGGTATTTCCACAGTTTGTGCTGCAAACTCGCACCACAGTCAAAAACGAAGAAATCGCAGCTCCAAGTCTTGGCCCGTAATTTATCCAAGTCAACCTTGGACCAAACTAACCAATTCCAATTTGAATTTGGACTAACAAGCTTTCTATTTAATATTTAATTACTTCAATTTTTTTCTAATTATTTTTTAACTTAGTTTAACAAATCTCTGTCTTCTAAGCCCAAGATAATTAATCTTTATAATTTTTTTTTTGTAAATTGTTTTTGCATTCTTGATTATAGAATTTACAAATCACTTCAATATGTTTACCTTTAATTAATATGTTACCAACTAGTTCATAAATTTTTTTTTTATCAAAGTCTCTTATTATTTATTATTATAAGAGTATCATATTATTGTGGCTCCACCTCTAATAAAATATTTATAACTCAACGAATCTAATTTATCTAAAGAAATTAAATTCCCTCTAAATTTAGAAATATACCTTGTATTACCAAAAGTTTTTTTCACTTTATCATCATGTATGTTAGTTTTCAATGTAGTAATGCCTTCAGTATCATTTCTCTTATTATTGGCTAGCACTGCAACTTCTCCTTTTTTTTTTTCTCCAAATGAATTAAAATATTTCTTTTGTCAAATAAATATGGCTTCTCTTTTCTTTTCTCCAAATGAATTAAAATATTTCTTTTGCCAAAAAAAATATGAAATAGACAATTAAAATCCACTAATCACCCATCATACAATGGATTTTTTTTGTCTTTTTCTACCACTATCATTCATATTAGTATTTAGGATTTTACATTTATATTTATCATTTTTATCATTTTTAACTGTCATTACAACAGTTTTATCCTTTTTCTTTAATTATTTAAGCTTTGCAAGGTTTTCTTTCATCTTCTTATAATTATATTGAATATGTCATATCTCATGATAAGAGTAGTTTTTTCTTCTAAATTATCGACTTGTGATCATGAATTCAATCTACTTTTTTGAATAATTTTCATGTAAATTACTTTTAACATGGTTGGAAATTTCAACAAAAGTCCCACTTTCATCACTATTACTCACTTTCTGAAAATTTTCATTCTTTAAAATAGCTGTAATGATATTCTCCACCATCAGTGTAATTTTTTCAACACTTAATGCTGTTATTAGATCTTTATATAAGAAAACCTATAAACCCTTGTTTTTAATTTTAGGAGTTCAAGCTAACCAACTGAGTAATTAATTTATTAAATACATTAAGGTCGTCTCTAATATCTTTATCTTTATTTATCTTTAACTGATATAATTACTTCTTTAAATGTAATTGGTTTATGAGTGATTTCAAATTATAATACTCTTCTAATTTTTTTTTATAGCTTAACCGGTTTAATCTCATTCATAATATAGTATTTCACAACATGATATCAATATAATTAAATTGTACTTATCACTTTTTATTGAAGTTTCTTTTAATCATCATTTATATAGTCACTAGAAAATTTTCATTTAATATTTTAAATAATTTTTATCGTATAAGAATATCCTTCACAACATTTTAACAAATAAAATTATTTTTTTGAGTTATAATTGAGAGAGGAGAACTCAAATTCAAAACTTAACTCAAATTAAAACATACATCTATTGCCAAACTAAGCTTGTGGGTGCACAAATAAAATTATTTTTGCTATTGAAGAACTCCACCTCAAACTTTAATCATACTATGCTCATAATCTTTAATATCATAGAATTACGGCTTTAATACCACTTATAATATATATATATATATATATATATATATATATATATATATTAATTCTAATCTCAAATTCAATTTTAAATGAGTGTTTATCATTTATTAAATAATTATATCAATAGCATATTATTTTTGGTAAATGACAATATAATATAATTTTATTTTGTCATACGACAAATAAGATAATAATTAAGCCTTAATTTCCTCAATTAATCTAAAAAATAGAAAACTTAATAATATAAAAAATTTTTCACATAAAAATAATTTAAAAAATTAACAAAATAGAAATTCTTCACATTCATAATAATCAATATTTAATTTTCTATATAATAAAAAATAAAGATAAAAAATGACCAATAAAAAATAAAACTATGATTTTTATCTAAAAAATTATATTATTATCAAGATTTATTATATAAATTTAACTATAATTTTTATTTTATTTACTTGATAGTAACTTTCATATCAAATAATTAAATATTTCAAAATAATAATTAAATTGATTTAAAATTATTTTATTATAATTATAATGTACAATACAAATTCACGATTAATTTAAAATTAATGTCAATAAATTTAAATAATATTAATATAATTTGACATAAATCTATTTGATAAAATAATTTATTACTAATCACTAATTCATTACTCACGTTTACAAATCCTTAACCCACAAATTAACCGCGCAATTGCGAACACAACTCGACACACCAATTGATCAATAATAACTCAATTTGTGACATCCATCTCGTTGCAACTCTCATCAACGGCAGCACCAAACAACTGTGATTTTTCCATTGGTTGTACTGCACACTCAAAAATAAAGAAAACCAAGTTAACCTCGGACTAGACCTTCCAATCCCAATTTGGATTTAGACTTTCAATCTTTCGGTTTACTAGCTAATTAATTTATTTTTTTTCTAATTTTTTTACTTAAATAATTTTAAATAATATTATTTCAAAAAAATTTAAAATAATATGAATTACAAATATACAATCTTTTCTTTTTGTGGTAATATAAATATACAGTCATTCAAATCCAAATATAGATGGGAACTCAACCTTTCTTTTAGCAAAATGTTACTATTATCATTAAGGCTATGTT